>JARHVA010008776.1:315000-420000 GCA_037957365.1 Torreya grandis | reverse complement strand
AACTGGTGTGACAAATAATAAGTTTTGGTTGGACTAAAAACTAGCCTGAACTCATCAAGAAAGAAACCTGAGTCTCTCTCTCTAATTTTGACTAGATTGAGAACCAATGGGGTACTTTAATTGGACCCCTAACCCTGGATGACCAAATTTTAAGTACAATAAGAACTATCCTTAACATAAAGAGAGCCTAGGTCTCCATGAAAAAAATATAGGGGTTTCATAGACCCCAACTTCCATCCAAGGACCAAAGCAAGGGGTACACAATATTCAATAGATCCATAACTATCCTTAGCACAAAGGGAGACCCAAATCTCAAAAAAATAATATTGAGGGCTTATGATTAAATAATTGGATAGGGATCCCTTAAGGAGTCCAACAATTAAATTGGTATAGGATTCCTCAATAAATCCACAAGTCTTAGAGAATCATTTCATAGGGAATCCATAAGATAGTCTAGAAAATGATTCCTCCAAGAATCCACAAAGTAGTCTAGAGAAAGATTCTACACATAATCTATGAAGCCAACTAAAGAAGGATTCCTTAAGGAATCTATGAGATAACCTATATATGGATTCCATAGGGAATATATCAGTCCAAATGAAGAAGGATTCCTCAAGGAATCCATGATTCAAATTGGAAAAGGGTTTTATAAGGAAACTATGAAACAATATTTGAAGAGACCCCCTAGGGAATCCACGAAGTAGTAAAGAAAAGATTAGGAAATGAAAACATCCACAATCAGATCTATCAATGTCAACCAATCCAAACACCTTGTTTCCCTTATTGAAGAGATGAATATATCTTGATCTAAATGATAAGATAATTACCTCAAGTTGGCTTGGTCCAACTAAGCCTTTTCTAATGATTTCCTTAAGCAATCGCATGACGGCAGACCTCATTACCTCCTTAGACATAAAATCAACAAAGTCGACAAACAATTTCATCTAACTCATATTACAACCTCTAAAATTAAAACCACAATGATCAATTTAACCATAAAACTAGACAATCTTTTGACATAGATCCATCAAGAAACTATCAAATCTAATCCCCCAAACTTAAAATAAGGTAGATCCCTTAAAGGGGCATCAACATAAAAAGGAAGAGGATTTTATCTAAGAAAGTAATCAGGAAACATGCAATAGAGGAAACCCCTAACATAAGGTCACAAATTAAATCCATATTAAATAATCTACCCAACTGACTACCTTCCTTAATCCACTTACACATCTACCTTACAAGATTCAGATAAAAGTTCTTCCATCCAACCAAAGTAGGTTTAATTAATAGCTTCATCAAGCCATCTTAGATTGAATTCAAAAATTAAGACTAAAATCCACCTAAGAATACTGATAGAATATACTTATTAAGGCCTCCAAAGACCTCTCTATGTGAATCCCAATGTATTAAAACCATCTTCTAAAAATGTGAGCCCTATCTTGCATCCATTTGCTAGAAGTAACAAATAGCCAAAAGAAAAGGATAAATATTTTGATAGACAAAAGAGTGCACTCCACCTTCCAAAATGGATATGATAAACAAATAAAAATAGGTAAAAATTATATTCTATCATCACAACTCATCCCCCCAATATTTTGGGAAGCTACTAGATAGGTTGTCCACCACTCAAAATAGTTTCTTTCATAGTGTATGAAAAAATAGTTTCTCTAGGGCCTTGGAGAGCTAACTAACACCAAGTCATCTAGAGCTAAAATGATGAGTATTTTAATCATCTCCACCTAGTGGTTCAATACTACGTTGACATCATAATCCTCATCCTCTCCTTGATCTTCCCTGGAATTTAAATTAATTCCTCTGTTCCCTTTCTTGTTAATTCTACTCCAAGATTGAATATGTCTATTGAAAATTTTGTTAAATATATATAAATAGGAAAATTATTAAATATATATAAATTATTTACCAATAAATGATATGTTTATAATGGGAAAGTGATTTTACATCCATATATAATATTTTAAATCCCAAATTATGAATAATAAATCTAATTATAGTTAAATAATCAATTATAAATATTTGTATAAGGGAATATAATTGAGGTAATAATAAATGACAATAAAGGGTTTAAAAGGATTATCATATATGAAATGAAATTGAAGACAAATATCCTAAAGAGATAGCATAGAGTAGGTCTATATAGTGAAGTGAATAATATAAAAGAAATTCATGGATGGATAGATACTACTCTTAATAACCATACAAACATTTTTAGAAGAATATGTTAATTCTAAAAACATAGGGCCAGTATTAATAAAATATAGATGTATTAAAAATAATATAATATTGTTTTAAATAATAATAGGGAATTTAGAAAATAGAGACGATGAATAAAATAAGTAGATAAAAAGATGAGTCTACCATCATAACTTACCCCCTCATAATATTTTATGAAGCTAACAGACATGTTATCCACCACCAAGAATAATTCCACTCATAGTGCATGAAAAAATAGTTTACGTAGGCCCTTGGAGATCTAACCAATACCCACTCATCCATATCTAAAAGAATGAGTCTTTTTCCACTTTCCACTTAGTGGTTGAACACAAATTTGCCATAATCATCCTCACCCTCTCCATAATCTTCCTTAGAATTCAAATTCATTCTCCATTCCCTTTCTCACTCATCTTGTTCCAGGATTGAACATCTATAAAAAAAATTGTTAAATATATATATATATATATATATATATATATATATATATATATATATATATATATGATTTGTTTTAATGGGAAAGTGAGTTTACATCCATATGTAATATATTAAATCCCAAAATATTAATATTAAATATAATTATATTTAAATAATCAATTAGACCTATTTGAATAAGGGAATATTATTGAAGTAAAAATAAATGATAATAAAGGGTTTAAAAATATTGTCATATTTGAAATGAACATGAAGACAAATATCATAAAGAGATAGAATAGAGTATGTTTATATAATGAAATGAATAATATCCAAAAATACATGGATGGATAAAGATTAATCTCAATAACCATACAAAATTTTTGATAAGAATATGTTATTTCTAAAAACATAGGGTTACTCTTAAAAAATATAGATGTATGAAAAATGTTGGTGTATGCCTTTTTCCACTGTGTTTTGCCTACATGATTTTATTAGCTTGCTTAGCGATCTAGAGGTCATTTGAGAATATTAATCCCAAATTCACTAGAATGTTGGGTTTCATTCTCACTCCTACCTATACATGTACCTCTCTCCCTTTATATTTAGGATCCAAGGTGTTTAGTGAGGAAAATTATGGATTATCTGAGCTACTTAGTTTTGAGATGTGACAGCTTTGAGAGTTGTGAGAGATGTGAACTTCAAGCCTTTGTATAAGCAATTCATATCTATTATCGAATACATTCTGTACAATTTTTACTCTCGTTTATATGTTTTGATTCAATAGTTGTCTGTGTTCACTCTATAATCATGGTATTATATGTTTGATTTTGGATGATTATCACATGTTATCAAAGAAATGATTAAAATAATATGCATGTTAAAGTAAAATAGATGATGCCAAAGCTCAAACTTTGAGAATAATCCATGCTCATCCACGCCTCTACCCTACAAATCTGCAATGCAAGATGAGGACTCTAATGTGGATTTTAGTAGTTAAAGACTCTAAATATAGATCTTCAAACTAGAAAACTCCATGCTAAGATGAAACACAACCTAGATCTGGGTAATACTAATGTGAGATTTGAGACAAAGAAGGACAAAGAAAAAATAATGCAAAAGACTCAATTCTTTGTTATGATGACAAAGTTGAAAAATACCATGTTGGAAAACTCAATGACATAAGTAGATCTACTTCTCTCCATGTAGTAAAAAAAAATAGATCTCAATGTTAAAAATATGATTCCAAGCTTTGGAGAATGCCTTTCTCCAACAACTTTTTCTACCAAGCTGAAAATAATAGATCTAAAGTAGATTTCTCTAAAAAAAATCTTTTTTATTAATATATTTAAACCTTTCCAATGTAGAAATAAGGAATATTAATGCCAAGCTTTGGTGGTTTACTAAGATCATATATGAACCTTTCTCAAGCTAAAAACTTGAAAAAAAATTTAGGTAATCCTCATATCTAGATCTACTCTGATACCATATCAAGATGAGTTTTAGGAATGCTGATCCAAATTAATCTTTTTATATTTACAAAGTAATGTAGTGTAGTAAAATGTAGTCTAATGTAGTATATTATGTGGATTATTGGATCATTCATGTCTTGGTTTAATTACTTCTATTTTAATTCATTCTTGCCACTTCATATGTTTGTTGCCTTGTATTGTATTGAATAATATGTGTCTTACATTGAATCTTGAATCAATGCATCCATTTGGGTCAACATTTCTAAAACTCATCCTAATATAGTATCAGAGTAGATCTAGATTTGAAGATTGCCTAATTTTTTTGTAAGTTTTCATTTCAAATATTGGGTTTATTTTATTTTAGTTTGGATATCTCTATTTTAACATTTTTATTCTATTGTATTAACTATATAAGAATATTTATTTTAGATCTGAGGTTTTGAATTTATCATTCATTATGTTATTATCAAGAGAGATCCATATCGAACTATTTTTAGTTGTTGAAAGCTTCTCTTCTTATATTTTACATGGCATATACAATAATGATCTGATTAGATCCATCATGGTAAAGGTTTATGTGCATAGAAGAAACATTGTTTATCACATTGTGTTATTGAATAGGCAATAGAAATGGTAAAGCTATAGATTATTGAAGGATATATATGCAATATCATAATGTATAAATTGAATTTTTGAATGCTAGGCCATCCTACATACCTCTCACATCTCCTATTGAGCCTAAGGTGAGCTCTAGGCCCTACCAAACCACACCCCTCATCAATGCTTATCATATATACTATACTATTGTATTCATTAGTCTCGATATGTTTCTATCAAACTCTTCTCATGTGTCTTTTTATAGACCTACATTCTTCAAATAGTGAATCCATTTAGTAGTCTTGGTGTCATCTATGAGGGGACTATCATAATTGTGATTGTAACTACCTACTCACTTATTATTGCCCTCTTTACCATCAACCCCCTTAGTGTATAACCTATTTTAATGAACCTGAGCACTAACAAGAATAATAACATTACCAATAGCCCATGATATTTTAACAATACTCAAAATTGATTTGTATTGATTGCTTGAAATAATTATAAACTCACACCATGCTTAAATAAGCCTCAACTTAGAATTTGGAGTTGACATGCAAAAATTCAAAAGATCTAAAATCTAAAAAAAAAAAAAAAACATCTATTTTTAAAAACCTTTATTTATAGTAAGTTTTGCATGCAAGTGCTTGTGGATCTAAGAATTTCCAAAAAGAACCTAAATACTAAAATTACCCTACGGAACAAAATTCAATTGAAGTTGACTTCTATTTCTAAAAATATACAATTTTTAAAAATATAAACTTCACCAAAAAATCATTAAATGTTAATTTTAGACCCTGATATGATCACGTTTGGCCTCCAAAATTATCAAAATCAAATCTAAGCATAGAAACCCATTTAGGTAGAATCAAAATTTTTGATACAATGATTTTGTGTTCTAGGTTTCAGTTTAAAAAAGTTTTAAATTCATAATGAAACCATTTTCAAAGCCTAGAGCTCATCGAGAGCTTTTTGACGCTTTTTACGGTTTGTAAAACGGACATCGTATGCAAAAGTTATAGGTTGCTAAAGTTTTGATGTGATAGGGTAAAATATGGTGTCGTAAGATGACGTGGCACAATGTGGACATGCCAAGTGGTCCAATCAAGGGGTGATATTTAGCAGTCAATAGGAGTCTATAAATTTGGATGATATTTGTATTTGATAGCGTGTATGAATTAAATTACATGTTTTAAAATATTGTAATTATTCCTTGGTAATATTTTAAAATTACCAAGTGAGCCCCAACCACATGGGAGAAACCAATTTGCCACATAAGCCATGAGAAATGACAAGTCATAGGAGCTCGAGATAATGCTTAGTTTGGGTTACTGAAATTTTTTCCACATCCATCTACCTCATGGAATGTGAGAAGAGGGCAATGAGCTTAGCGTATATGCTAAGATTAGCATAACCCCCAACAACCCATGCTAAAATTGGTGCACCTACCAACATGTATGCTAATTATGGCACCTTGAGCCCACCAAAAGGGGCCATGGACATTATGTATGATAGCCACCAACCTATAAAAAGGACAAAATGCCATTTGTATTTACTAATGTGGTATTTAAAAGATAGCCCAAGCGCCCAAAAAGGAAGGGAAGAGACTTGAACTCGTGACCTACATAGTAAAAGGGATATGCCTTGACCACTTAAGCTATGGGCTGAGAAACAATATAAAAGACATGAACTTATATTTGAATGTAACCTTCGTAGGACTGTGTATTTATTTTTAGGAATTTGAGAGCTAGATGGAAACTTGGAGATAGCTACCAAA
This sequence comes from Torreya grandis, assembly GCA_037957365.1. Taxonomy (NCBI): domain Eukaryota; kingdom Viridiplantae; phylum Streptophyta; class Pinopsida; order Cupressales; family Taxaceae; genus Torreya; species Torreya grandis. The sequence goes on along the minus strand of JARHVA010008776.1, from coordinate 413,508 downwards.
TAGGATTTTCTCCAATATCTAACCTTGTACACAGTAAGTAAGCCTTTTTAATTATTTTTTGTAATTAAAAAGATAATTTTATTATCCTTATTTGGATAGACCAATAGTTTTAATGAAGGACCAAAGCACAATCCGAAGGGGTTGAAGACTAAGGAAGGATTCCATGTCACCAAGCTTGAGTATATCAGCAAGCTGGAGTTCTTGGACAGAGATTAGGCTTGGAGGAGGTTATGTAGTGTTTCAAAGAAAATTTAAGCCATTTTTTGCACAAATTTAATATAAATGGTCCTCATTATTAGGCAGACCTGAAGACGTAGGCATTAAATGTTGAACTCCATTATCACGTTTTGTGTTTTTGGTAATTGTCATTTGATGCATGTTATTATTTTAGTTTGCTAATTTGATTTTAATTAATAAATGAACTCATGTAAGTGATTCAAATTTTGACAATTATAACACAATGTTATTAAAAAAACTAGTTTAATTGGTAAATGGAAGTAACACATCTTTTGACAATTCCAATCCAACTCAACAACTGAGAACAATTTTGCCAAAATTTTGCCAAGTTCTTTTGAGTATTTATAGAATTTGTTATGTTTGAGAAAATCAGAATCCATAGTTTTAAAACTTCACTTTGAGTTTATCAGTGTAGTTAATGGATCAAATTGGTATCATAGCAACTAGAATGTAGGTTTTGCTTCTAGTTGTGTGTTGATATTTGCTTCCAAAATAGTTGGATTATTAGTTTGCAAATTGATTATAATGTAGTGTGTAGTGTGGAATCAGGTGTTTGCAAGAAACCATGGGAAAGTTATCATAGATTGAGGCCATCAAAGATGAAAATGCAATCTTGAGATGCCAAAAAATTGCACTTGAATTGCAAGTGGCAAAGTTAAAATCAGAGCTCAAATCCAAGGATGAGCTCTTGATTAGATTGTAATGTGGTGAGTGTGAAAAGGTAAAGCTTTTAACTTTAGATGCAGAGACTATGATTGAGTGCACTATAAGTTATTCAACAAGTAATTCATCTACTTCTTTCCATTTAGATTTAGATTCAAGTAATGATGCTTTTGGTAGTTTTGAACAACACACTAAGGGTATGGGATCCAAATCATTGATGAAAATGGGATTTAATGGAAGAGGTCTTGGTTAAAATGGCTAAGGAATTACTAGCCCAATTTAGGTTGAGCATAGACCTCTTCATGTGGGTTTGGGTTATACTAGTGTGCAGGTGGATGATGGAGAAGTTTCTTCCATTGCTAAAGGAAGACGAACTTTGAATAGCGAAGGTTGTAGGCCACTAGTTCAAAAGTGTAAAGGTAAAAGAGGTATTAAGATTCCACCTCCTGATTCTTACACTAAAACTTCTAATGCAATTGATACTTTTAAGAATTTTGGATATAATGTACAAAAGATAATGCAATCATTTCCATGCACTTTTTATGTGATGAATATCCATAGTGCTAAGACTTGTTGGAAATTAAATGCTTTGTTTAAGCAGATTGCATGTTTAAAAGACCATTTTCATGTTAAGTTGGGAATTGGCAAAAGGGGACCCTCACCTAAGAAGGATGTTTGCACTCATTGTAAAGTGAGTGGACATAAGATTGATAGATGTTTTAAGCTTTATTCATCTTCACATTCAAGTAATGTTAAAACTAAGATGATTTACAAACCTCTCACTAAGGTTAATGAAGCTAATTCAATCCATAATGTAGTTGATAATACAACCCAGGATAAAGTAAAAGCTACAAGTGAAAATCCATTTAAGAGGTTAAGTCAACAATTTTTTTAATTACATATGGCAAAGCCCAAATTGATAAAGTATGCAATTGACAATGAATCCACAGAGACAATCAATTTCACTAGGAAGAAAGAATTGGTTAAGTGGATTGTCACTACATTATTTTTGAAAAGCATGGTTAAGAATTCACCTAAGGAAATAAACAAGCTTTGATAGATGTAGATTAGAGTTGGTGTGAACACTTCAAGACAAGTTTACCAAATGAAGTTTTTCAGTTCTCACTTTTTGATAACTCTAAGGTTTTGATCTCTAAAATATACTGTATGGGTAGTCTAATAATGGATAAGACATTAACTCATTTGAAATAGTTGGGGATATAGTAGAGTGATGTTGTGAGTTGTTTCCTTACAACATTTGATAGTTAGACTACTATTTTCAATGTATCTATTTTGGCACAGAGATGTTTAGATGCATTTTTTTTACGACCCTTTGGGCATGTTTAGATGATAGGTAGCATACACTTATGCTTGTTTGCATTGTGCTTAGCATTGTAAGTCCCATGCAGGGCAATGCATTGCAACATGCCTACAACATTAATTTTAAGTTGTCGGCATTATAAACTTGTATTACAATTACATTGGGAGTTGTTTCAATTTTTGACAATTCACCTCTTTATAGAATGTGACATTTGGGTAGGTAGTTTGATATGTTGTAATCACTTTGGCAGTTGCAGATTCCTTTAATCATGCCATGTATAGGCATTTTTAGTTAAGTTGTGAATCATTTATTTAGTCAATATTTATCTCTTTGCTATGATTGGGTTTTATGTGATGTGATGCAGTAGACCAGTTATAAGATTTTAGGTGATAGCCAACTTTTGGAGACCAAAAGCCTCTTTTGTAGGGAGGTGTGATCTGGAGTTTAGTTCAAAAAATGTTTTCAAGTCATGATGAAACCAATTTCATAGCGTATAGCTCATTGAGAGCTTTTCGATGATTTTTGCAATTTGTAAAATGGACATCATATGTATAAATTATAGGCTCCTAAAGTTTTGAGGTGACAGGGTAAAATGTGGTGTCACAAGATGACGTGGTGCAATGTGGACATGTAAAGTGGTCCAATAAGGGGGTGACACATGGCAGTCAATGGAAGTCCAAAAAATTGGATGATATTTGTATTTGATAGCGTGTACAGATTAAATTACATGTTTTAAAATATTGTAATTATTCCTTGGTAATATTTTAAAATTACCAAGCGAGCCCCAGCCACATGGGAGAAACCAAGTTACCACATAAGCTGTGAGAAATGCTACGTCATAAGAGCTCGAGATAATGCTGAGTTTGGGTTACTAAAATGTTTCCCACGTCCATCTACCTCGTGGAACGTGAGAAGAGGCCAATGAGCTTAGCGTATAAGCTAAGATTAGTGCAGTCCCTAATAACCCATGCTAAACTTGGTGCACCTACCAATGTGTATGATAATTATGGGGCCTTGAGCCTAGTAAAAGGGGGCGTTGACATTGTGTATGTTGGCTGCCAACCTATTAAAAGGACAATAGACCATTTATATTTACCAACGTGGATTTAAAAGATAGCCCAAGTGCCCAAAAAGGAAGGGAAGAGACTTGATTTCTTGACCTACCTAATAAAGGGGATATGCCTTGAATACCCAAGCTACGGGCTGGGAAACAATATAAAATCCATGAACTTCTATTTGAATGTAACCTTTGTAGGACTATGTATTTATTTTTAAGAGGCTAAGAGCTAAATGGAAGCTAGGAGATAGCTACCAAATGGGATTTTCTCCAATATCTGACCTTGTACACAGTAAGTAAGACTTTTTAATTATGTTTTTTAATTAAAAAAAGAATTTTATCATCATTATTTGGATAGACCAATAGTTTTAATGAAGGACCAAAGCACAATATGAAGGGGTTGAAGTCTGAGGAAGGACTCCATGTGACTGAGCTTGAGTATATCAAGAAGGTGGAGTTCTTGGACAGAGATTAGTCCTGAGGGAAGTTATGTAGTGTTTTAAAGAATTTGTAATCCATTTATTGCACAAATTTAATAGAAATGGTCATCACTATTGGGCAGACCCAGAGACATGGGCATTAAATACCAAACTCTGTTATCACATTTTGTGTTTTTGGTAGTTGTCATTTGATGCATGTTATTATTTTAGTTTTTTGATTTGATTTTAATTAGTAAATTAACTCATGTAAGTGATTCAATTTTTGACAATTATAACACAACATTATTAAAAAAATTGGTTTAATTAGTAAATGGAAGTAACAAGTCTTTTGACAATTCCAATCCAACTCAACAACTGAGAACGTTTCTGCCAAACATTTTGCAAGTTATTTTAAGTATTTCAAGAATTTTTTATGTTTGATAAAATCAAAATCCATAATTTTAAAACTTCACTTTGAGTTTATCAGTGTAATTAACGGATCATTTTGGCATGTGGAAAAGCTCAAACAGAGTTATGAGTCAAACTTATGGCCTCTGAAAGGTTGGCCTATTTATTGTACATCATATTTTGGTAGCATTCATATTTAACACAGCCATGACACTAATTTTTTACAATTTTTATTGAGGTAGATAGTCATAAATCCTTTATTATTCGCTTGTTGTTAGGGTTTCAAACTATTAAAAGAGCATACCCTTCAATCTGATATTGTACAACTAAAATCCATGATCAACTCCTTTCTAATTTTCCTGTATGTAAACACCATCTTATCATTTCCAAAATCAATGCTAAACCTAAAATATGCCCTAAAATAATAAAAAATTAAAGCATCTTCTTAATTTTATTTAGATAGTTTTGTGAAATTTTAAACAAACCCCCTTCAAAGAGACTTTTTCAAAAAGTATATGTAGGGATGCATGGGCTTGGTTTTCTTTTAATTTTATTAATTTGACGAGGTCTGTCATTCTATGTATTCCAATGAGTGGTTGTAAAGCATAATTTACCTCGCCCAAGGGTATTTTTTTGAACTTTCAAGTGCAAGTTTTTAATTAAAAGACCTATTTACAGGAAATTATATTGTTAATATCTTGTAAATGGTAACTTGAAATTTAATATCATCTTTTGAAAAAGTGTTTATATTTTTATTTACCACATATTTAACTAATTTTCCTTGTAAAAATCACTACTTTATAAAGCTCCAAAATCTAGGGGGAGATACCTAATTATCTTGGGGATTTGTTACGGGCCCTACATTCTCTCTTACACACATTTAATTTTTATAAACTATTACCTATGACCATTTAGTGACTAATTAAAAATATTTACATTGTATTCTTGGACATATTATAAGTATATTTTGACTTCTTTTTGAGCATGTATTGTCACTTATGCATCAATTTCTCTCACTTGATTGGACTCATTTTTGACATAGTCTAAACTCCATCTCCAGAGCATGCACTATTACTCTAGATGAAGAGAATTGTTTCATCTCTAATAACCCTTATTATTAGTGATAATTATGATTTATGTCATGCTTACATGGAATACTTGCTCATACGTAAGAAACGTATTCTACTCTTATATGGATAAATTCTTGCACCCATTGATCTTATTCAATTTAATAAGTGGGCTAATACTTATGAAAAAGTTTTTTGCACTCTATTACTTCATGTTTACATGGATATTAATTACCATGTGGTGTATATAGATTTTCTGTGCACCATTTGGAGCATCCTATGTTCTCGTTTTGGAGATCTTATTGATATTTATGTCACACCTCCTCCTCCACTTGTTATTGTCTATTCTAGGACTATTTATTCTATCCTCATGATTTTATTTCTTGTGATGATAAATCCATGGTAGATAGTTCTCTTCCTTTTACTGATCCCCTAATATAAGAAAAGATTTGACAAGACCTTAGTTATTTTATTATAGATTTTAAATCCATTCTTGTGCACATTATTGCTCTTTCAAAGCCTTCATAGACTTGCATTTTGGAGAAATTTATTGATTTTAGTGAGAGTATACATATTGAGAGTATTTATGAAGCTAACGTTGCTATGGATATTCATTTTATAGATTTGATTGATTCATTTATAGACTAGTCTTTAGTTTTGATAGTTGTTGAGCCTTGCTCTCCACTTCCTATGTACATTCTTTCAGTAAATGTTTCATTTCTATATTATTCTCTAGTTGTTCTCTCTCCTTAATTGTATGTTTCTTCATTGACATCTTCTACAGTTAGTCCTATGATACCTTATTAGACTTTGGCATATTCGATCATTAACAAGGAGATATTTGAGCATTTTTTAGAGATATACATATTGATTCCTACATACATTAAACTAAAGTGGGAATTTAATAGTTTGACAACTCATTATTTTTTATTTTGAAAGTAAGAGATAATATTTGTTGTAGAGGAATGTACTATAGCATTCACCATGCGACATTTTACATATGCATTCTCTCTCTTCCTTTTGGAGGCACACATCATTCATATTTTATAGGATACTAGGATCATCACTATATACTTGGTTACCTTATCAGGCCTTGTTACCAGGACCCATTTTTTATATCATCACCCACCTAAGATACGCTTATGGAGGGTGTTAGTGTAGGCTTTTATCCCATTGGGTTTTACCTACACATTTATATTAAATTTCTTAAGGATCTAGAGATAATTTTGGAATATTAATCTCACATTCATTGGAATGTAGGGTTTTAATCTCTCTCCTACCTATATATGTACCTCTCTCCCTTTATATTCATGATCCAAGGCATTTAGTAAGGTAAATTGTGGATTGTTTGAGCTACTTAGTTGTGAGTTATGATAGTTTTGAGAGCTATGAGAGTTGTGAACTTTGAGCCTTTATATAAGAAATTCATCTCCATTATTAAATACATTGTGTTCATTTTCTACTCTCCTCTAGATTTGACTCAATAACTACATGTGTTCGATCTATATTCACCAGTCTTAGACATCTGATACTGGATGGATATCACAAAATATAATTTAATATTTTTTTAAATAACACTAATAAATTTATAAATATCTCTTAATTATTTATAATTACTTTAAGAGGTGTTTTTTAATGACAATAAGAGGGAGGAGAAGATCCTAATGTTTACGCTGAGTAGTGTTATACAATGGAAGCAATAGGGAGTAGAAGAGCATGATGTTGTGCCCATGAAATAAAAAATGGTTTATATATATATATATATATATATATATATATATATATATATATATATATATATATATATATATATATATATAATTTATCAAAAAATAAAATAATAAGACTGACATAATAACCAACATGCTATTTAAAAATAAATAAAACTTATATATATGTTCACTTAATGTTTAGCATTAGAAATAATGGTAAAAGATGATAACATTATTTTTGGGTGTTTTGTGATATGTGTGATGATGTATTTTCACAATTTTACATGAGGTGATGGTAATTTCCATAATTTATAGTCAATATAAGATATACAAAATTATTTGGACTAGGACAAATTGTAGTTGGTCACCATTCATCGAGATGAATATGGGGTGTGACTTATGCAGAATTGAAAAGCTATTATGGGTTTTGTGATTAAAAATATGTAGGTTTAGCCAATTTTTAAGGATAGCGGTTGTCAAATTATATGAAGTATATATGTGGTGGTGATACACACCTATCTATTAATTGTTTTATAAGATTAGAATACCAAAAATATGACTGTGAGGGATTTTATAATTACTATAACATATGACCTTATTGCTCATGTTACTAGTATGATTATTAGGTGGAGAAAGTATGTTAAGAGTAGGAGGAAGAAAGTAGAGGAGATGACGTAACTTTTGGATCCAAATGAGGAGTTGATTCTTTTTAAATGAGGATATTTTCAGGAGTCCTTGCCTAAGCAATACCATGAAGTAAAAACATAGATTTTGAATTAATTAACACTAGCAGGGAGGTATGGTGTGGTATTATCTTACCATTTTCCCTCTTGAATCATTCTAGGCATAATGTTCCTATAAATTTTCCTTTTTCTACTAATATTTATTGATCTTTTAATTGATGATGTTTAGCTATGGAAATCGCTTTTACCAATTACCCAGACTCTCATTTTCCTTTTATATAGCTATGTTAAGTCCCTTGGGGTGGGTCCTCATGTTGATGTTAAGTTGGTTGATTCATTGAGGAAGTAGAAATTATTTAAAATATGAAGGGGAAAGGTTTTATTCATAACTCCATTAGGATTAAGATTCCTTGAAAGTCTCGTATGGATACCATGTCTAGAAATCATGTAAAGAAGATGAGGGATTTTATAGTTGAATATTATGTTATTCCTAAGGAGAATCAAGTTGGGGAGAAGAAGACTAAGGTTGATTTCAGATATGTTCTATAGAAATATATTTCAGCTACTACTATGGGTGATGATTGTAAGAGGGGGGATATATGAGATGAATAATAAACTGAAAGTATTCATTAGAGGATTGGACCTTTGATTATAGATACTTGATGTAAATTATTTTTTAAATAGGTATTCATTATAAATTAATTTTAGAATAGGTATATGATGTAAATTATATCTAGGTGTTTGTGGTAAATTATTTTTAGATAATTGCAGTAAATTAAAATTTCATCTTTATGTAAATTATTTTTATGTATTTATAGTAAATTATTTGTAAGTATTTTCAGTAAATTAAAATCCTATATGTGTATAAATTATTTGTAAGTGCTCAATGTAAAAAATATAAGGTATTCATAGTAAATTATTTATAAATTACGCAATTTTTTTATATACCATAATTATTTGGAATAAAAGGTATTCCATTATATTGACCAATATGATTTAATCCATACCCTAGAGAATTAAATTTGCATTGAGGACTTATTTATGCATTCAATTATTTGGTAAATGGAGTTTATATAAAGTTTAAAATATCATTAATTAATAATAACACTAAAAATGATATTTTAGAAAAATATATTAAATATTTTAAAATTATTTTTAAAGAGAGATTTTTTTTTACATACATTCAATTAAGTGATATATATTTTATTTCGATTGATATTTCTTATTTTCATTTATATTATGTTAAAATGGTGAATTTTTTTGATATCTAATTTTTAAAGGTTAGAAATTTTGAGATAGAATATAATGCATGCAGTAATAAAAAACTATATGAAAAATTAATTCATAAGATAACCTGTGTGTAATAATAAAAATACTATATAAAAAAGTCAATACATAATATAACATGTGTGAAGTAATAAGAAATACCATATAAAAAATTCAATACATAAGATAGCATAAAAACTATACAAGAAAGAGAAATTATTGAACTAAAGCATATTGAATTTAACCACGATAAATAAAGGATTACTTTATTTTATATAATTTTAAAACTATTTCAACATGTTGTCTAGCATTTTTAGGTATTCACAGTAATTTGAAATATTTTAACACTCATAAATATTACTAAAATTAATATTTTATAATATGATGTTTTAGAAAAAGACATTGAGATATTACATGTTATTTATTTTTTTATAGCCTTTTTTTTATAGAAGTCATGTAATGTGTATTTTTATTAGGATTGATATTTCTTAGTTTCCAGTAAATCAAGTTAAATAAGGTCAAATATTTTAGCATATAATTTTAAAGGTTAGAAAGTTTGAGATAGAATATTCATTTAAAAAAAATGAATGCGTGCATTAATAATAAAAAATATATTATAAATTATATAAACAATATAAATATATTAAGTTTTAATTTTTTATTTTAGAGTTAAAATTTTAATATATTTGTAAGAAATAAAATTGGATACCTTTTTATCATAAGTAATGTGATGAATAAAGATTACTATACTTAAAATAATATAGAACATTAAATTTTATATTTATTTTTAGTATAAATGTCATTAAAATATTTAAATATTATTTTGAAATATATATTTTAGGGATGGCTTGACCAAGATTAAATTCTTAAAATGAATAATAAAAAAGATAATATCCAAATCAATATCATAGATAAAGAAAAAATAAATGATAGATACATATATAGAGGAACAAATAAAACATCAAAAAAATATTGGAAGACAAATATTTATATAATCTAGGGATGAATTAAAAACTGAAGAATTCAAAGCTAAAAGGGGAAACATGTCAATAAGATGAAAAAACTAGTGAACAAACATCTCAAGATGAATAATATGTGTATAAAATAAGATTATAAAGATAGGTGCATTCATATTAGTCTAATGAGGTAGAAATAAAACATAGACAATAACTTCACATGAAGCATCTAAAATTTATTGATTGAGTTCTAATGTTGGCAATAATTTTTAATAGACAAACTCAATCTCAATATATTGTGTCCTTGAAATACCATATAATGCATCTTAAGATAAAATGGATGTTGGTGTTGTAAATATTGTAGAAAATAATGATATACAAGATGGGGAAAGATCATAAATTAAAGAAGAAGATAAATATAAAATAATGATTTAGAATAAGAATCAATATCACAATCTAAGGAAAGAAGACAAATGCAAGATTATGAAATTAAAAGAGAAAACAATATAACTAACCCAATGGAATGGTTGGGAGAGATTTGAATACATTTCAACTAAATTTTCAACATGGTTTAGATAATCTTTATTCACTAAGCATGTGTTATATTTATCAAGAAAAATATATTGTAATAAATGTTTCTCGAACACCTTAAGACCCTATTGCAGTAGATGTTGATAATAAAAAGGTCATCATCTAATTTTAGAATAAAATATTATGAATCTTAGAATACAAGAACAAGAAATTCAAAAATTAACACACATTGATGAAATGTCAATATCCAATGTCAACTGAATCCTAAAAGTCACACACGCAACATCAAGGCAATATCAATATAAAGGACATACAATAAGTTTTCCGTAAGAAGTGAAATATATTTATATGTTTTTCCCAAATTAGATAAAATATTTTCCAATGATTATATTTCAATATAGGGATCAACATGAAACAAATTACAACTTTAATATTATTAGAGAGAAAGTGCATAACACACTTAAATATAAAATAGAATAGGCACAATGAAATAGAAATGTTGAATATTTGTCAAAGGGTTGAACCATATGATGTTATAATATACATTGGTATATCACATAACAAAGGGCACTAAACTAAATTATAAATGAGAATAATATGTATTTCACCAAATTATTCATTTTTATCCTATGGAAAGGCATATCACAAATGTTGATCAATATATGTCAATATATTTTGCCCTATAAAACTCATGTCATTAATAATACTATATTAGATATATTACAAAAACTAATGTAAGACTAAAATTGTTTGTTCTTCAACTAGTTTCATTTATTTTATAGGTATGTAAATACATGAATGGATTGTGAAAGCATTAATATTAAGTTCTATATTACTTATTGTCTCAAACAATATAAATGGAGAGTTATTGTGAGCTACTTGTAAATTCAATCAAGTTTCATGTTGTTAATAAGATATGATTTCTTGTACCAATATTACTTTAATAATCATATTCAATGTAATAATTTCAACATGTTGATTTTATTGATGCATAATAATATTAAGATCAACTTATTATTCTATAAATTATGCATTCAATTGGATGCATTGACATAATTGGATTCAAAAATTTAGCATATTTATAGATTTATTTATATCAAATAAATCACTATTTTGTCCAGGAAAGTAAAATCTTACTATCATTCCATTTATGATGTATATCAAAGTCAAGATCATAAAGAATATCACAATCATTAAGCTGAATATCATTGTCTAGATGTAGCTATGACAAAAATATGATTCATCAGGTTATTTAAAGTTATGATAAATAATATTATCATCTAAAAATTCATAATCTTAAAGAAATTAATTTTAGGAAACTCTACAATGAATATGCCATAGGTGGTAGTAATTTTTCAAGATTTTCTAATTTTAACAAATTGTTTACTATAACAATGATGCTTAGAAATATTTCTATAAAACAAATTGTACAATTTTTTTTATCTCCAATAGAACAATGCATGGAAATATAATATTTTAAATGAACAATAAATAAAATGAAGAAGCCATAAATAATATATATCACATATGACTTCATATTTTGGATCAATGGAACAATATTTGTTAATGAGTTTAGTTTCTAAATTACTTTGAATATTTGAAAATTTTTACTCTACGATAGAATTTGACATTTCAATTATTTTTAATCTTTGAAAACTTATACTCTATAATGTTTAAACTTGCAGTCTATCCCAATTCTATATTTTATAATCATGGATGTTTGGATCTCTGAGACAAGCCCATCACGGTGCCTTTGTTTTGAGATTTGGGATGTAGCCTACAATTCACTCATCTAAAAAGAAGAGTTAACTGAATCAAATCATATTAGTGTGTCCCCATTTTTTGCATAAATAGTTTACATAAAATTCCAATCTCTCCTCAAACTAAATTGGGTCTGGGTCATTTATATTAATAAAACATACATTTTTAACTTATATATAAATTGTAGTGTATATATATTTTTCCATTTTCAAAAAATCATTAAGTATCTTTTAGAGTTTATTTTTTAACAATGTTTTTAATTTTTTTTGGACACCTAGTGAGAAATAATATTTTTCTTCATCCCAAGTGTATCATGTGATATAAATATAATCATTTAGTATTATGTGATTATGTCAAGTGTATGTCATCATAGTGATGTAATTTTAATTAAATCAAATATGTAACATATTTAATATAAGGCATATGAGTGTTTTGTCCAAATAAATATAGTAATAAAGGAACACAATAAAGTAACCATATATAAAATAGAATACATAGTAAAATTTCATGATATGTATCATGTTACCAATAATTGATATCAACCAAAAATATAATCATAAAAAAGGACACAATGTCATAAAATAATGACAAGGGACACATAAAATGGACATGAATATGTCTTAACAATAAGGCTAAGGGCCATATTTGAAGGACATTATGAATGTCACAAAAATGACACATGTTAAACATAGGGCCAAGAGAAAAAAATGGTCATGTTAAAATATAATACAAAATGTATTTCACATGTAAGGCCAAGGGTCACACATGATAATAAAACAATGTCTATCATATCAGAAAATAAAGTAACAAAATCAATGGAAATATAACAAGTGAAAATGGTCTATTATATATATATATATATATATATATATATATATATATATATATATATATATATATATATATATATATATATATTTCATATTATAAAAAAATGAGAATATCAATGGATCACAATGTAAGATATGAATAATTTGATTAACATTTTTAAGATATGTAAATTGTTATTACATTTGAGATCACAAAAATATACAACCTTTTATAATGTAACCTATATAATTAGATGGTCCCAACATAAGCATGGCCACTAGGTATAAGGTAATAAAAAATGTGAAAATATGTGTATAGTATGTATGTCCTACATCATGATCATATAAATCATGAAATATATGTTTCTTTGAAACATTATATGATATCTACCTAAATATGTAATAAATTAAACTATAAAATATTATCCTGTTTAGGTCTTGTTTTTTTACTTTTCAATATACATACATACATATATATATATATATATATATATATATATATATATATATATATATATATATATATATATATATATATATATATATATATATATATATATATATATATATATATATATATATATATATATATATACTTTTGTCATATCTGAATGTTTTTGGATTTTTTAAATATTTTTGAAATTAAATTATTCTATGATCTTATAAATTGGAGGACCATTGTGAATTATTGGATCATAGACGTTGAAGATAAGTTTTCATGGGAAAAAAGTGCTACATGTATATGAATTTTAATCTAAAAAGGCATCAAGTGTTGTAATGTAATTATCTTGATCACTACTCATAGACTATTTTGTAGGATGTGTAACTTAGGAAGGTTTATGATTGGTAGGGTTTTTTTATATTATGATAATGTCTAATCACCTATGTTAACTATGGAATGCAATGAACTATCAAGGTACTACCTTAGGGCACATTGTATAATATTTATATTTCTTTGCATTTTGATTCACTCTTTGATTTGAAGCATGTTGCTTATGAGGGTGTATCCATTTAATATGCACTGAATGCAAATAAATATTCCATATAGGTGCAACAATTGATATTTCACTATCCTCTTGATTCTAGGTACCATAACTATCCATATGTTATTATATTAAATAGGTACCATAACAAACTATAGTTCTTGTGGGGGAAGAGGAGTTTCAACCGATTTTAGAGTGTACTCATATTGAATTACTAAAACTTTAACAACCTATTTAAAACATATTTATTTGAGATATCAATGTAGTGTGGATGGTACTCTATAGAGATTTTGTACTAAATGGCATCCTAATAACATGTTAAATACTCCCATGCTTTGTAAGAGTATAAATGGAGTAGTTATTTTTTCTAAACTAGCTTGAAGAGGTAGCACTATATCCCCAGGAGTATTATGTACATATCCATCAAATGACTTGAATATTATTTCTTTAATTTGTAAATATTAATTTATGTATCCAATATTATAAAGGGTTTAATTATACATGTATTTTCACTTGACCCATTATAAATCATGACACTATATATAGGTTATTTATTGATGTAAGCTTGAATAAAAAGTGCATGTATATATGAATCATCATCATTGATTTTTATACCTTTAAATTTTATCATAGGATATTGTGTAGATGTGCATGTATTTTTATAGATAATTATGTCTATTGGACACCCATATATATTAGGAGGAGGATGTGCATTATACACATGATGTACCTATGAATCATTTATATTTTATGATGTAACATGGTCTAGATGATTATTATCAAAGATTTTTATTTTTTCATTATCATTCTATTATGGTCTAACTTCCTCTATGGGTGTGTTTATATCAATATCATTACCATCGATAAGATATTGTATCTTATGCCTTAGCCTAATACATTTATTTTTATAATTCTCAATACATAAGTGGTAATCAAAATATGAGTCACTATGAAATCCCTTGTGGTGAGAATTAGTCATGTAAATATCTAATGGTGGAGGAAGAGATATAATGAGATTTACATCACGTAGTTTCTTTAATAACACATCACGAGGTTGAGGTAACCTTAAAAAATAACCTCTTTGGTTGAGCTGTAAATTGAAGCTTATTTGTTCTATGTGATATTACACTGAATGTTACTTTTTATTTATTCTTTCTTTTTGTAGACTTTACTTAAAATTTGGTATTATTTCAAACATTATATTAGAAGTAGATGCAACATTTGGTGCATATTTTATCTTTTTTAGAGCCATGAGCTTGACTCATGTCTCTTTTACTATATCACATCATTCTTCAAGTGATTTTAATTTGGAAAACATGATAAATTCATGGAGTGATGTTTTTAAAATTTATGTGAAAATGTCTTGTAATTTGTTATTTCCAATATAATTTGTCATCTTAGCTACATAATTTTGTACTAAAGAAAATTTTCAATGATTGGTTCACTTTACCCTTAATTAAGTTTAATAATTCACAAATAAGATAATTTTTCACTGATGTTGATAGAAAAGCATGCTATAAGTTTATTTTATAAAGCATTGAATTCTCTAACTTACTAAAGTGGAAGATTATATAACCATCATAAAACATAGTCTTTGAGGCTTCTTCAAAAGAGCTTGGCTAATAATTTAATTTTGTAAGTATAATCCAATAATACTTCATGGAATGAAAGAATAAGTTGTTTTAGATCACCTTTAAATTCATAAAGTGGTAGCTTAATATCTATGAAACCTATTGGTAAGGGATAAGAGTCCATCTTGGGTGCCAATAAATTATGAAAAAGAGTATAAGAGTCCCTTCCATAGGAATTCTTATATAACACATGAAAAATTTATCATAATAATACTTTTAGCATATGGTATGTTGAAATAATGATAAAAAATTTATGAAAATTATATTAATCAATAATGTATATCTATGGTTCTTCTAAAATGAAAAAAAATTATGGCTCTCTTCATGTGCAAATAATTTTAATATATTCTCTTGACACTTTGCCCCATCAATTTTTGGCACCTCAATTTCTATTTCTATTAAGGAAGAGACAAATTCAAGGGGGGTTTCTCATGTCACCATCACCTAATCTGTGAGGCCATGTTCATGCCTTTTTAGGGCTTTAAGTGCACAACCTAGGATCTCTGAATAATGATAATATGTTGTGTTCCCTATATTATTTCATTTCCCATTCAAGTGGGCCCAAATAATTTTTTTACATAGTCTATTAAAGGAAGTACATTATTCGGGTTGAGTCTTTTAGTGTTAATTTTTTGGTAGAATTTAAGAACAATTAGTGGTGTCTTTTGGTGATGACACTTTAGAAGAGCTACTTAGAAATGAGTCTTTATTTTCCTCTCAAGACATCATCTATAAATTAAAAGTTATTTACTTGAACCTTCTCTCTATACACTAGTGGATTTAGATTCATGGCAACCACTTCTAAAAATCACCTTAGAGATATACCCCTACACTATGGGTTTCTTTATCATCATTTTTATAACTTGCCAGATCAAAATAAGGTTTTGATCAACACCTCATATTTCCCAAACCTTGGAGCCCTTCCTTAAACCCTTTACTAAAAAGTATTTTAATCAACCCTATCTGGGTATGGTTGCCTTACCTAGTGCTTCGATTCTAGATTGATTACTATATTTCTACTATTGGTGATTCTCAGGGCAAAATGTTGGTGATTGATTCTTCTAGTTCTAGTTTCTCCCATACCGCATTCACTTAAATTTTAGTTAGTTTATATTTTTTCATAAGACCCATCAACTTTAATTGAATTAAGGATTAAATATAAGAGTTGGATTCAATCCTTAGATTATAAGTGCCTATTTTTTTAATGTCATAGGTGTTTCATTCTTGGTCACCTAGCTTCCATTTGCTCTTCATCCAAATATAAAGTGAACTCTTATTAGTCAAAAGACACTATTGATGCTCATCTCTTAGTTATTCCTATGATCCCCCTTATTATGTTTAGATATGGTACTCTTACAGTAAATCCTTAGGAACCTAAATAATGTGTGGAGATATTTTATTTTTCTATTATTGATAAGGTTAGGGTGGCATATGGGGATAAATATTTTGATGGTAGTAAGGATAATAATAATGAAGGGCTTATAATGGATAATCACACAACTTTTATCAAGGTTCTTGATAGTTCATGCATTCTAGATGAGTCTACTATATTTTAGAAAAAAAGGGGTAACATCGCATAGATTCACTATTTATGAATATTAACTCTCATCATAGAAATGGGAAAAAGGGGAAATGAGCTATGTGTATTTAGGCACTTACTCAGTCCCTAGTTTATTTTGGTTGGCAATCTCTAGTTTCATAGGTTTATTTTGGGTATTTCAGCCAATCTTTGGATTTTTATTCCCTTATTGATTTTCATCTGAGGCAAATAAGTGATGATTTGGATCAATTATTATTAGTGGGTGAGGGACCATTTAAACCCTCATTTGTATATGATGATGATGATGATGATGATGATGATGATGATGATGATGATGATGATGATGATGATGATGATGACAATGATGATGACGATGATGATGATGAAGATGATGATGATGACGATGACGATGATGATGATGATGATGATGATGATGATGATGATGATGATGATGATGATGATGATGATGACAATGATGATGATGATGACAATGATGATGATGTATGGTAAAAAAATAATAGAGGATAAAAAATTATAACTATTATCATAATTATTTATGATTCTATTGATATGGCTATATTTATTATCGATAATTTGATAATAAAGGGGGAATTATAGATACTTTACACAGTTCCATCATGGGCTATATTCAATATTATAATATTCCCTAAAGCATAGTAATGATATTGCCTTATACTAGATGATATGTCTAATTATTTATGCCTATAATGTGGCCTCACCACTTCAGATATGTTTTTAATTTTTGAATATTCATGTCATTTATATAATTTTATGATGATTTCTAAATTAAAGGAATAAATCTACATGTTAAAAAAATATTTAATCATGTTTATGTTTTATAAATTATAGGTATGCAGTGCATGAAAAAAATTATAAGGAATTTAAGCCTAAAAGAAAATGTAATCCATAGGCATGTCATCTTTGCACGTTAACCTTTGTCATGATAAAATATAGTGACTTAAAATCATAATCCTAAAATATAATATGATGTCAAATAATCTTATCCATGTAGTCACCTATAAGTAGTTTACTATAAAAGATCTATGTCTACAAACCCAAAACACAAAAACACACATATGATTGTGGTTGGAGAAAACAATAAAACTTGAAATAATACATTTATATGTGTATAGATGATATAGTGGTTAGCATGGGACTATATAACATGAGTATATCATAATTGCGCATCTAATTTTCTTGGCATGTCATCAAAAATATTAAAGGCACCTTTATCAAATGATCTGACCATGTTACTCTAAATTATGGAGAAAAACAAGATCTTAGATTTTGTGTTTTATATCATTGAATTTAAAAATATCTTTATAGAAATTTCAATATGATGATAGGAAAGTTGATTAATGTGGTGTAAAATTCATCCACCTCTTTGTTAGTTGGAATCCACAAAGGTGGCTAAAATTCTTCTATTCAATAATGTTAGATTGCTTTGCCCTCCCAAGAGGATCATTATGTTTGGATTTGGTAATACTTGTGCTTGGACCAAATACCCTTATTGTTTTTTTTTAATTTTTCCTTGTTCCAAGGTGAATTTATGGATGGAATTTCCTCTATGTGGCTAAAATTATCTTAGCTAAAATCATTATGGTTACGTTAATTTTGCACCTATCTACTATTATCTAACTAGTCATGATAAATTTAACCCTTTTATTAATATTCATAATTAGTTATCATGATAATGAAACTCTTTGTGATGTACTCTAGGATGATTCTCAGCTATTATTTTCTATTATTACGTAATGTTCATAGGTATTCCTATTGCTCTTGATAGAATTATATTATTTATTATCTTGTAACAAGATTCATCTATAATTCTAGATTAAGGACATGGATAATACTTTTGATTGGTTGAAAATAATATAGATGGTATTCACTCTTAGTCTCCCTCTCTCAAATTAAAAGAGGAATAAGATATTATCTTAACTATGAATGAGTGAGATATATTATTTAATGGACATGAGATTACATGATTGTGACATCATTAGCTTTTATGGTTATATTTTAACTAATTCTTTGGATTTTTATCATGGTAATTGATAAACATGATTTATTATAGTATGTTATAAAACTCATTATGGACTAACCATTTGATATGGTGAGTTAGATCTAAATGATTCATTTAGGATAACTTTATTAGTTGCACTATCTTATCCACATGCACATTAGTAGTTGATACTCCAATGAAATGTATGGATGTTAATATTATTTTTACTACTGTGATTATTTAGATTAACGAATAGACCAAGGTGCTATATTTGGTTCTAATATGAGTTTTAGGAGGGAAGGTGGTTATGGGGCCATCACTGACTCTCCTCCCATATTATTCAAGAATTAATATATATTATAATTGTTTTAAGATTGAAATATTCCTCCAATAAGATGTGTATCATTCTTAGGTTATGATCAAAAGTCTTATCTCGCGTTTGGGCACCCTATTAAATGAGTTGTATTTATTGATGCCACATGCCATTTACTCTAGAATATGGGTATCCTATGATAGGCATATAATATTCCTCTAAAAAATTGGTAATATCACTTAAGAGGTGATAAAAAATTTTATTTAATAGATGGGTACCTTGTTATGAGTTATTAGTCCTTCTATATATGTAATATTACACTGTGCAGATGGGCATTCTACTTGGTACACAAATATGTTTATTACAATTTTCTATTTTAGTTTACCTATTAACACAAGAATTATAATTGTTGTATTATTTTTTTCCAAGCTCATCATAGATTTATATCTAATTTATATCTCACTCATGGATATGATAATTTAATTTCCTCATTGTTATTCTATGCTCAAATTAAGGATTTAATTGAAGGATATTTTGATGATTTCAAAGTGGATATACTAATACAAATAACCTTTTTCAAATAAATAATTACTAATGGGATTTCTTGAGGGTTATAAATTTAAAAAATCTTAAACTAGGCATTAACGAGTTATTTTGAAGCATCTTAGAATGTGGCAGGTTGAATATTGTTCTCATTAGAATTGACACTTAAGGATTCCTCATAACCAAAATTATTTCCATCACATGATAATTAATTCACATTGAAATTAGGTTTTTAATAAAATTATTTCTTTATTTACTAATTATAAAACTTATTATATTTTTTGAAAACCATTTGTACTCAGCTTTTACATCATGAAACAAACATGGAAAAACACTTCATATAATTACAATATGATTTTAGTAGTTTTTAAAAATTAAAATAACTTAGAATTTGAGATCTAGTATATCAAATATAATGAGAGGTAAAAAATTATATTTATATCCATACAATTAAATTAGTCTTACAAATGTGAGAAAACTGAGATTCATTATTTGATCTAACTTTAAGAGGTGTGGATAATACAAATTCATCAAAATATAATATAAATAAAGAAATTATAACTAAAAAATTTAAATTTGATAAAAAATTAAAATTATAAAACAATACAATAATATAATAAATATAGAAAGAAAAAATTTTATATATATATATATATATATATATATATATATATATATATATATATATATAATTTTTTCTTTCTATATTTATTATATTATTGTATTGTTAACATGTATTTAATAAGTGGTAACTCTTTTAAACAAACTATATATTAATTTATCTAATATAATAATATAAATAAAATATATATATTTTAAAACTATTATCAACTTAAATCTTAAATAAATTAATTTTAGTTTTAAACCAAGAAAATAGAACTATAGTGGTATTAAACCATAGAATAGACTTTTGGGTATGTTTTGAAAGTATGATCTTGTTGATGAAGATGAAAATAAACCATACAAAATCATGATAGCTTGTTCTAAGGCTAGAGAAAACCATTTCTTTAACCCATATAAATAAAACTCCATACATATACATCTTTTTATTTAAATTCATAAATTTATTTTATAAAAAAATATTAATAATTTGAAATTAGAAATCATTTATTTAAATTTTGTATACAATTTGTTGCTATGAATTTTTGTATATTAAGAAATACCATCTAAATTTTTCTCCACCTTTCAAATAATATTACAAAATCAAATTTTAATACAAATTTATGTATATAATATTTTAAATTAATTTAAATATTTATATTTTCATAATTTAATATTTATAAATAATATTATATTTATATCCAATAAATTTTTAAATATATAAAAATTTTATTACACCTAAGGTATTCTTACAATGGCATTCAGGGGAGGTCACTGGGAGCTATAATGTTTTAAGAATATTACCATTTAATTATTTAAAATCTGAAATCATAAAACAAAAAATAAAATAATTGAATTATATCAAAGCCAACATGATTAAATAAAAAAAATAAACAAATACAAATAAATTCAAATAAAAATATAAAATAAAGTGAGAGAAATAAACATTAAAGAAGAGTAAAAAATGAGTAAATTGAACTTTATTACGCAGATAAAATATAAACTTTTTACATTTAATGTTTTAAATATTACTTCTTTTCTCATTTTTTTTTTAATACAACTTCTCTCATTGCTTTTGTTGTGAAATTGATTTTAGTTTCTTTATATTACAATATCATAACGAATAAATAAACAATCATATTATCATGTCATATTTATTATTAAATCCTTTTTTATTAATAATCATAAGAACAAAATTATAAATATAAATTATTATAAAATGTATTACACTATCATATTATATTACCATATCATATTTATTAATAATTATAAAAATGAAATTGTAAAAATAAATTATCATAAAAATTATTACAACATCACAATAAATAAATTAATAGATAATATACAGATAATATTTATAATTAAATTATGGATAATTCATACTGTATTATATTTATAAATAATTCATACATACATACATACATAGACCATACCATATTTATAAATAATCATAACAATGAAATTGTAAAAATAACTAATTTACAGATAATTACGAATAAAATATTAAAAATAAATGATCACAATAGATTTTTCTATATTTTACTTATAAATAAATATAATTATGAAATTGTAGAAATAAATTATCATAAAAAAGATAATATATAGATAACGATAAATAATTAATAGACATAAATACTTAAATCATATAGAAAACATATAAATGCAAATAAATTTAAACCAAAAAATAAATAAGGATTAAAGAAGAGTAAAGAAAAGGACTAACTTGAAACTGCAATTTCATATTGAGCAAATAAAATACAAACTTTTTACATTTAATATTTTAAAGATTACTTCTTTTCATATTAATTTAACACATCATAATTAATAAATAAATAATTATGTTACCACATAATATTATCATAGAAAATATTACGATATCATAACACATAAATAGATAATATATATGTAATCATAAGTAATTTAAAGATAATATATATTTTACTACATTGTATTTATAAATAGTTAGATAATCATAACTAATTTATACATAATATATAGATTTTACCACATCATATTTATAAATAATCATAATTAATTTATGAGTAATATATAAATTTTACTATAATATAATTATAAATAATTAGATAATCATTAATAAAATTAAAAAAATATATAATCATAAAAAATATTATCACATCATAATAAATAAATAATATAAAAATAATCATAAATAATTAATAGATATAATATAGATTTTACCACATCATATTTATAAATAATCAAAACAATAAAATTTTAAAAATAAATAAATAAATAATAATAATAGTAGTAGTAGTAGTAGTAGTAGTAGTAGTAGTAGTAGTAGTAGTAGTAGTAGTAGTAGTAGATAGATAGATAGATAGATAGATAGATAGATAGATAGATAGATAGATATATAGATAGATAGATATAATTATTTTAATGGTAATATATAAGTTTTATTGCCTCGTATTTATAATTAATCATATTGTAAAAATAAATTATCATAATAAATATTGTCACGTCATAATAAATAAATAGATAATATATACATAATTATAATTAATTTATAGGTTATATATAGATTTTACCATATCATATTTATAAATAATCATAACAATAAAATTATAAAAATAATTAAATTATAGGTAATATATATAAATTTTACCACTTCATATTTATAAATAATAATAACAATAAAATTATAAAAATAATTTATTTATAAGTAATATATATATATGAATTTTACTGCATCATATTTATAAATAATCATATCATAAAATAAATATATTATATATAGATAATCATAATTAATTTATTTGTCATAAAGAATATCACCACATAATAACAAATAAAAGATAAATAATCATTATATATATAATATGCATATAATAATTAATTAATTTATCATAAAAATATCACTACATAATAATAAATAAAAGAAATATAAATAATCATAATATAATAAATATATAATATACAGATAATAATTAATTAATCTATCATAGAAAATATAACTACATAATAATAAATAAATGACAAATATCCACATTATATATATATATATATATATATATATATATATATATATATATATATATATATATATATATATATATCCACGTTATATTTATAATAGATATTCATGTTATATTTATAATAGATATTCATGCTTAATTATAAGTGCATATAGATTTGATTGTAATATATTTATAAACAATCATAATAATGAAATTTTAAAAATAAATTATCATAAAAGTATCACCATATGATAATTAATAAATAAATAATATATAGATAATCATAACATAAAAATATTACCACATCATAATCAATAAACAAATAATATATACATAATCATAATTATATTACAAATTGACTAAATGGCTCTGTAATGAACGATTTCATAGGCTCCTTCCCACCTAGGGATGATTCAAATTTTCTTCCCTATTTTATTGGTGTTGGCTCAGAACCATTGCCTCCAATCCTGTTGGTCAGCTCTACTCATGACACATGGAAAATATTTTTAAAATTTATTCTCCCAACTGTCAGAGGGATGAACCATTGACTAGCTTCCCCCATATAGTCTGGGTCAAGCTAATCCCATTAACAGGATGTCATCCCCACCACCCTACAATCTAGAGGAATATGATATAACTTTTCTTTAGTGGACAAAAAAATCTCCATTCTTCCATGTGGCTCATTATCATGCTTAGACCGATTCAATGGAACACATTTGGGGAAGGGTCTTCTATACAAGATTCCTCCTACACTGAAGGAGATGACAAACCTAGAACTTTTCCCCCTATGTATAGGTGTTTCTGATTCACAGGGTTGGAAGACACAAATTTTTTGAGACCTAAGTCAAAATATTTTTTTGAAGAGGCCTCCAAAATGATGCCTAGATCTACACCCAGTTATCTTAGTCCTACTCCCTCTGTTATAGTGGTTGTGTTTGATGAGGAGGAGACTTAAAAATATGAGATGACAAGGACTTCTTTGCATCCCATGGCATCATCTGTAGATTCACAAATCTCTAACCAAAAATCCAAGACCTCCATACCTGGATCTTAAAAAACTAGCAACCCCTCTTTCAAGGTAGACTCGAGATTTATCCCAATGCTAAGAGGTTTATTATTGTTGTTTTTTTATTGAAATAAGGATAAGGAATTCTTCCAAAATAAATTATGACGTTTGAATCTCCACCCTTTAATCATGAAACCATGGTCCCCCTTTATTAACACCTTTACAAGAATCTCTAAATGAAAGACCTATCTAGATTCACCTATCATATCTCTCTTTCTAATTCTACTATGAACCCTACTTTAAATCCATAGGCAACTCCCTAATAAATTTTTTGCAAACACACCTAGACACTACTATCTTATCTCACACCACTTATCATAGAATACTAGTCAATATAGACACCTCAGAGGATCTACCTAAAAAATTGTCCTGGAAACAAGAAACCATTATTGGTCCTACCTCTTTGTTTATGAAGGCTTACTATTCTAATGTTGTAGTTATTTCAATACAGGGCATTTGACTAAAATTACAAAAATCATTAAAAAATGAAATCTTCCTGATGGTGAGACATCTATCTTACCCACATCACTATGAATGCCTTTGGATATCATATTGATGAGTCGGATTCATATTCAAGTGACCTTGACCCTCCTAATGACACAAAAGGGTATCCCAAGGTAGTTGCATCAATTATGGATTTGAGGGGGCCAATTTTGGTATTGAAAACCCCTATTCTAACTATTGTTGAGGGCATTAATATTCTTACTAAAAATATAGGGGTAGAGAAATTGGTGATGGCATCAGTGGTAAACAAATCTCAACCCTTATAATCATTTGAAATTCTAATACCATTATCCACAGATTTTACAGAAGACAAGGGGGAGTAGAATATAATGCAGAAGAAGAAAAATTGTAGAAGACCTAAGTCCAACATGACCCTCTATTCATGGGATGCCATGTTCAAAAAGGATAAGGTGTGATCTAGAGTTTGAATGAAAATCATGGTTGTGTTTTGTGGTAGTTTTGTGGAAGCAAAAAAGTGGTGGAACGTTCTCTATTTCCTGTCTAGTCTTTGCTAGTGGTAGAATCTTTTTTCCTATTATGCAAAGGTTAAGTGGAAGATGGTGGTAGGACATGTAAGGTGCTTTCTTGGATATGTTGATCTACTTGTATGATGTTTGGAGCCACATGGCCCTCATGGAAGGGCTATTTCATTTTCTTTTATTGTGAAAAAGTTTCATGGAATTTGATGATTTGCAAAATCTTCTTTGCTTGTTAGCGGTTTGTAGTCATGGCTAGTTTATTATTCTTTGTACTCTGTCAGTTCTTGTTTTTTTAATCTTTCATGTATATCTTTCAGGATCTTTTGTATCGGGCATGAGACCTTTAACCCATATTTTAACCTCGTCTAATAAAAAAATAACTAAATTATAAACAATATATAGATTTTACAACAATATATTTATAAATAATTGTAACAATGAAACTTTTAAAAATAAATTATCATAAAAAAAATATCACTACGTAATAATAAATAAATAATATACAAATAATCATAACTAATTTTTAGATAATACATAGATTTTAAAATATTATATTTATAAATAATTGTAACAATGAAACTGTATAAATAAATTATCAGAAAAAATATTATTGCATTATGATAAATAAATAAAAAATATACAGATAATCATAATTAATTTATAGATAATATAGAGATCTTTCCACATACATCATAATAAATAAATACTATGTTTCTACATTTCCTATTTAAAAATTATATCAAATTACTTTATGCGGTAACAAGTGCTACTATCATACATATCTTATATTAATTTATGTAAAACACACTGATAGATATCATTCACGATTCACCTATATCGTATTGAATTGTGATTGTTTCAAAAATGATATCTTAGATAATATATAGATTTTACCACATACATAATAATAAATAAATATTGTGTTTCTCCATTTCTCATTTAAAACTTGTATTAAATTACTTTACATGGTAACAAGTGTTACTAATATACATATCTTAAATAAATCTATATAAAACATACCAATAGATATCATTCTCGATACACCTATATCATATTGAATTGTAAATGTCTCAAATATGATATCTATAAATATATTTTACATAAATTTATTTAAAATATGTATACTAATATAATTATATTTAAATTTAAATATAATATATATGTATTTTTTTAAATATTATATATAATTTCATTTTTCCAAATATCCATTTTTGTTTATTGAATCAAAAAATCGCCATGACAAAAACAGTGGTTATAACGCACAACTTAAGTCTTAATTATGGTTTGAAACGCAAGACACTTCGCTCCTACGCAATGAGAGACTAACTTATTAAGCTGAGGGAATTATTGTGCGAGCATTGAAGGGGCTTTGGAAAGCCATGAGAGACTAACTATGGATAAAATGGGATGTAACTACTTCGGCTGGTTTGAAATGCAATGCTCTTCGCTCCCATTTGTAGGGAGGAACACCAATGATTTTCCATGTTTAATAGCTATTAGGGTATTAATTAATATTGTATAACTAAACACACACCAAATCTTATCCATTTTATAAAAGCCTACGGACATGACATAACTATGCTTTAAAGATTACAATCCCCGATCTGCCATGATGCTTAGACACGGGGACTACTATCACTTTCCCTATGTCGTATTTGACAATGAAATATGAATGTCTTTTTAGTCTTTTTATCCTTTATCAATACACTCGCCGAAGTGACCCCCATATGTGGCGATCGATTCCATGCTATTTATGTTTCATAGCTTTCATTTTTCGTCGTTTCTAGTGTCGTCTGAGACGTTTTAACCATGGCCGGACAAAGATGTCAATCGTTGATCTATTTATGTTCTGTATTCGACCTATTTTGATTGAGACGACGAATTATACTAACACCATTGACGTCGAAATCTATCAATTCTATTAAGTGGATTCAATGAGCAATAATAATTATATTTGTTTGAATCGGACGCACAAATCGGATGGTGTCAATTCTTTTTAAAGGAACCTCATACATCATCTTTATTTCCTAAACGGAAATGAGGACCAAAAATCGTACCCTTTCACTATGGCGATAAGATCAAAACCATGTGGGATGTAAACATTACCGATATAATAATAATAATTTGAGATTAGGGGTAAATGGGGGAGGTACCTATAGTCTATGTCAATATATATAAATTATTTTTAGCCTTCTATATTTAATGTATTGTTATATAGTTCGATAATTTTAATTTATTATCATATTTAATTTTTTTAATTATAATTTATTCATTTATATTATATTTTGGTGAATCTATATTGTTCACACTTTTTAAAGTTGGATCAAATAATAAAACTTAACTTTCATATAATTATAAAATTAATTTAATTGTATGCATATAAATATAAATTTTCAGCTCTTCGTATGTTCAGCTCTCTTTATGGTTAATATATTAGATGTCAAACTTTAAGCCAATTTAATCTATGAAAACTATTAAAATCATATTGTAATTAAATGGAGTGTTTTTTCATGTTTGATTTATGATGTAAAGTTGAGTACATATGATTCTCAAAAATATATTATTAATTGTTAGAGTTAGTAAACAAAGCCACCATTTTATTGAAAAGCTAATTTATTTTTCTTATTAGATCAGTTAAAATCGGGATGAAAAGGCCCGATGACCTTGTATAGAGGAGAGAACCAAAAAGTACAACAATAAATCTTAAAAAGAATGCCTTTATCAGTTGCAGCGAAACGTGCAATAAAGAGCCCCCTCACAATGGACTTCCACTAGAAATAGAAAATATACAGAAAGAAAAACTTAGGAAACTTCTACGAAGTTTTTTCCAAACAAAGGTGAACCAAAACTCTCCCGAAAGAGCCATGTGACCAAAAAACAAGCATGTGTAACAACCCAAACATGTCCTACTGTCCTCAATTGTTGAGTGAAACACACCTTTTCTTTTTTGTGCGCTCCTGAATGAAGGGACATACTAGACTCCCATCTTCTATGGCTTTTCTTCTTCTGCACTTTAGTCCACCCCCCTCATGTTCCATATAATCGGAGTCTAGGGGTAATAAAATTTAAAATTTTAAGGGCTAAGATTTATCAACCGCTGAATCCTCAACCAAAGGTTATACCCTTGAAGTTTCAAAGGAGGTAATAAGATTCTTAGCAATAGGGGTTTTTGCAATCAAAATAGACCCCTTTATTTACAAAAAGGAGGTCGTACCTTATGCTCCTCTTTTGAGTCTTAGAAATCAACTTGGTCTAC
The DNA here is from genome assembly GCA_037957365.1 of Torreya grandis. Classification (NCBI taxonomy): domain Eukaryota; kingdom Viridiplantae; phylum Streptophyta; class Pinopsida; order Cupressales; family Taxaceae; genus Torreya; species Torreya grandis. The sequence goes on along the minus strand of JARHVA010008776.1, from coordinate 384,705 downwards.
ACTAAAGAGCTCAGGGTCAACTGGAGAAAATTATGAATCATCATTCTCAGATTTGAGGCCTTCCATAGTGAAATGGGTGGGGCAGAATTCTGACCACCAAAAAGATTCCTTCTTTTTTTTGAATCTTGGAGTCTTTAGTCAAGTGATCCATATTAAAGAAGCTATGGCAATGGAATAACAAGCTATGTGAATCTAAGTATTTATGAAATAAGTAAATAGTTATGTGAATCTCTGCACCTAGACAATTCACTAAGTATTTATTTATTAGAACATTTTTATATACCTATCTAGTTGGTTGGGTAAGGTAGGTAGATCTCTATTCATCCAAGTTTAATTGCTAAATATTAATCTATTACATACACAAAAGGACACAAGTCATTATACCAGGTGCACATCCCTACTATCTAGAACACCAAGGGTAAGAAGATTTATTCTAAATCCCAGTTCATCTTAATCATATACAAGTCATTTTTATTATTACTATAGAATTTGACTGAGGTAGTTATTGTAGATTTTCATATGGATCTATTTTAATTCTAAAATTACATTGCCCCATCTGCATATATATGGTATCCATATTTTAAAAATAAATTCATATGTTTATAAATTTTTTTAAATATATATATTCAATTTTAAAGAATATCATAACATAATTTTAAGGCATTGTCTCCTTGATTTTCATATTCAAAATAGATTTTGTCAAAGCTTCCCAATTTACTTCTCCTCCAATTTCACTTTCTTTTGTCTCCTTCCAAAGTGCCTCTTCTCTATATGTTGTGCCCCCTTTATTTATTTTCCCTAAGTTCTTTCTTATTCTATTCATGAAAAGGGGTGTAGTTTTTATTTTTAATATTTTTCATTTTTGTTTTTGTTTTTTAATTTATTTTTATTATTATTTTATTAATATCTTTCTTTTGTTTTTCACTAATTTTAAACTTTTCATTTCTCTGCATTAATTATTTTTTTTTGTTTTTATTTTGTTTTTCTATTTTTTCCTCTTAATTAAAAATTATTATATTTTATTTATTTTACTTCTAATTATAATAATTAATAATTTCAATAATTAAATTAGCATCTCAAATTCATAAGGACCTAATACTTAATTCCTATATCAATAAAATTGAATTTCCACTTATTACATAAATCAAATTTCTAGAAGCATTTAATGGTCACACACATAAATCAAATAAGATAAATTTCACAAAATTATTAAATTATGCTAGCAACTATGCTTAATTATTTAATGTAAATAAAATCAAAAGACATTATGCTAACCATTTTATTATGCATGTAATATGTGCTAGCTAATGTGTTGTGTGCATTGTTCTAGCTAATTTTTTGTCTTCTCCTAATAGCTCCATCTACGTAACCCTATTTGATGATGCTCTCACTCTGTCATGATCTGAGGGATGATTTTTCCTACATCAACATCACAATAGGAAGGTAGTTAGATCATAACAACATTATATATATATATATATATATATATATATATATATATATATATATATATATATATATATATATATATATATATATATATATATATATATATATATATATATATATAAAACAAATCTACATGATCATAATGTAAATATCTATACTAAATCTAACTCATAGCAGTGTAATTGTGTAACCTAAGAAATATAATACTGTTAACCATAACATCATATATCTCAAAACTTAGATAAAAATTATCAAATAAAATTTGTCAACTATAAATATCCATAGATATTCAAGTAGTTTTCTTAGTGAAGAATCAATATGTAACATTTGATTTTTAATTGATAGATGAAATATTTGATGTTATTATAGACCAGAGGTAAAGGATTACTATTCTTTTATTATTTCATGGTATGCTATTGGAAAAATAATTTTATAAATGGGTTAAAATATATTAATAAAATTGGGGATGGATGCTAAAATCAAAGAGGGGGATGGGCAAAGGTTATGTTCCATTTATATTTATGAATTCTGAAAATGCACAAGTTACAATATAGTATGGCACTTGGGTTATTTGTGGACAAATATGTTATTTGAAATCATGGAATTTTTATTTCCATTTGGAAGGGCCTTTATAATCTATTTATACCAATTATTTTGAGTTCACTTTCCTCAAGCTTCTTCTAGGCCATTCTTGAAGTGAATCACTAGCTAGCTGAGTAGAGTGATTTGGTTTAAAAATCATATTGATAAATTTTCTAGTCTATGAATTCAAACTCATGCATCCATTGAGATTGACCTTAGATAACCCCTTATATATTCTATCAGGATACTCATTATTGGTATTTAAGTCTCATAGTTAGTGGTTTTCTTAAATAAACCCAATCCTTGTTTTTGCTATCATAAAGAAGAACATCACATTCAAGTTTGTCCTTCTCATAAAATTAAATAGAATAAGTTCCATATGCATGAGGAATAAAAAAACTAAGAAAAAACCATTGAGGCTATATCTCAAGCTAGATTTTTTAATGTTACCTAATCATAGTCTATAGTTAAATCATCTCATGCCACTAAACCTCCAAAGTGTATGGAACAAAAGTGGAGAACATTCTAGGAGTGTTGCTTGTTGAAGATAATTTTGAATGGAAATGATTACATATGATTTTTTTTTTTTTTCACTCTATTTCATCAATTATCATGCTAATGGCAAGAGATTTTGATAATGATAATATTATTCATAACTACTAAATTATATTGAAAATATATAATAACATAAATAATTTTTTTTTATTTTTAAATTTTTATAAAATATATAAAATTATTTTATATATAATACTTAAAATTTTTAGTACATATAAAATAAAAATATTTGGCATTTTCCTAATTAAACTCTTTTTGAGAAAATGTAGAAAAATAAATAAATTTATTATAAAAAATTATTTGATTAATGTTTTTATGTAAAATTTCATATTAATTGCTATCTATTTATGCATACTAACAAATAATCATATAATTTTTTTCATATTCATCTTGAACAAATTTAGTTTTATCACACTCACACACACACACACACACACACACACACACACACACACACACACACACACACCCACACCTACACCTACACCTTATTTATGGGTGAAGAGCATAACGCTTCCACTTTCAAAATTTCGAACCAACTAGTTGAGGATCCCATATAAATTCTCCACCTTTCCAATAATACCATGTAATGAAATTTATATTTAATAAAAATTTACTTATATATTGGTTTTAAAATTAATTAAATGTTATATTTTAATAATTTAATATTTATAAATAATATTATATGTATATACATAGTTTCTTAAATATAAAAATTATTTATGTAATTAGATTTCATTTTTAGAAATAATAAAAATTTATTTTCTTAGCATATTTTATATAATTTTTTTACCACATATCATTTTTTGTTTGTTGAGTTGCAAAAACATCATGATAAAAAGAGTCATTATAACACACAACTTAGTATTATTTACGGTATACTGAAGTAATGAAAGCATCATAAGTAGTTATAACACACACACTTCACACCCAGCAACATGACAAATACATATACATAGTAGATAATTTAATCCCGTACAATAATGTAGATAATATTATGTTTGAATGCAAAGGGAAATATTACTAATTTATAAATAAATCTTAGTTTAGAGAAGATAAATCCTACTTACACTTCTAATTGTTGATACATTAGATATTTAGGGTCATGGTCAAGATGGATCTACTAAACTTATGTAAGGAATATCTTACCAAAATGATATCACTAGGGAGGGTTTCAAAGCCTCTACTCAATCAAAACTATGCAATTACCCTAACTAGGCCCTATGTTTTCATAATCACAATCTTTAAATGACCAAGGTAAAGTAATATCTAATATAGTGCTTACCAAAGATTGTGACATAACTGATGGTAATAAACATAAATAGTAAACATTCATAGAAGATATATACTCACATCAATGTATATGAAATCCTAATACATGGGAAAGAAGTATAAATGCAAATATATATACTCTTGTAAAGGAGGAACAAAGTTTAGAATAATTTATTTTGAAGATGAACCTACCGAGCCTCAATATCTCCCTTGGCCAAGGTGCTTAGTAAGAGATTTTTATGGTATGTAATAATTACAAGGATAAATTAGTTTTGGGCTGCACAACCTATCTATGCATCTAAAATACTTTTCCATAAGGCAAGATCCATATGTCCAAAGAAAGTATTGAAACCCTAAATTATGCTCCTCAAGTAGAATGATGGATAAGAAGATGCACAATATATATCTCTTCTTCTTATCTTCTTTTTTTAATAAATATTGAAAAGAGTGTGTATATATAGATGAATATAACCGTAATCCTTTCTAAAAGTTTCACAGTTAGGGTCAGCCCAATCGACTCTATATTGATATTGATAAAATCAAATTAGATCTTGGTCTATGTTGATCAAGGGCTGACTTAAACCATAAATGAGTTTTGACAATTATATTACAAGGTTGATGGGTTTGACAGTATATCATAAACCATCAAAAAGGGTTTTAGGCTAAGGAAGGGATAATGAAGACAAAAAATGACTAGAGGATCATGTAAACTAGGAGGCAAAGCTCAGGGGAATGATTTTATGTGATGGATGAAATGATAATAAGTGGTATTTTAGGGATAATAATCTTATGAAGCACCAATGGTCTGCTCACCCCTTTCCCACTACACCCCTTAAGGCGTGTACTCAAAGAGATTGAGACTTGATAAGTTCCTATAAGAGACAAAGCATTAGTTATTGATAAAGATTGAAAATATTATGTGTATATATTGTTTACATTATTAAAATATAGAGGATATTTAACATGCATATAAGAGTATGAGTCAAACACAATATGTCTTGAATTAAGATAGGAAAAAGATCACAAAATTGTTAATTGATTTTAGTGATAAATAACCTAAAGGATGGTGTCTTTCATTGAATATGATGATAGATGATTAATGCAATTCAAAATTTTATTTATAGATAAAATTATCATTCATTTGAGTGTTTGAATAAGGTATTTTAATAGTTGTGATCATGTCTAAGATTAAATTATTCACTTAGGATATGAAATTAAGTTTTAATAAAAAGAATATTCGAGTTTTTTATTGTGTTTATTAATAGCTTTATGTTATAACTAAACGTCTTGTACATTTTAAATACTAAATGGAATATACTGAGTATTTAAATTGTAAATGACAATAAGTCATAGATTCTTAAAGAATAATTTTTATAGTTATTTCTTATTATTAGTTTATCTTATTTATTTTATAAGTGACTCAAACTGTGCCTTTGCAAAATTTTGGGTAGCCTATTAAATGAGTGACTAATTTTGTATAATGCACACTCCTTGCCCATGTCCACCTAAAATAATTATCTCTGAGTCTCATAAATTTATGCTAAGAGTGAGAATCTATATCAATCTCTTTAGCCTACTCTTGTAAGTATTTATGGATCTCCATGTTGGAATTTAATGCACAAGACAAAAGGATAAAGGCATTTTGGTGGGTATTTACCTAGTCCTTTACTTTTTGTATGTCCTTAAAATTTGGAAAGCTTTTCATTAATAAAGCTATAGGACATCATTCACAATTAGACGTACTTGTCTTAGGCTATGCATTCCTTTTTAACATGGAAAAATTTATTGTTTAAATGCCTTGGCTCATTAGCGTTTAGCTTTTCCTTTACTAATTAAATCAATCCTTTCTTTGGTTGATAAATTAAAATTTATTTATTCATCTTGGTTGAAATCAGGACATGTGTCTTATCTTAGTTGGATCATAATTTCATAGTCAATGATGCCTAGCACACTGCTTTGTTTGGTAAACTTGAAATCGTCTAAACTCGTGAAAACATGTTGCATGGCATTGAGCAAGGGTTTGGATGTATTTCAACTAGTGAGGTTGAGAGAGTCAACCATGTGAACCTAGAGAATCTATTCATACCCATGTTTAGTCACGAAGCGATACAACGGTTGACAACATCCATGAAAGTAATCTGTCATGCAACAGGAGATCCGTGACTGAATTGAATGTTATAACTCTGTAAAATTATGACAATTAAAAGAATCCAATGAGTTTAGAGCATTGATAACAAATATAATTTTGGGTCAGGCACGAACCATGTACCCATAAGTATAATATCTTGTATGGAAGGTAACTTAACATTTCTTATTTGGAAAAAGTCTATCAAGGGTAAATCTTTTAGAATTAATACTCTCGATGTTTTAAATGAGCATCAAATAGTAATGTGTCTCTGTGTTATCGATTAAGATTTTCATCAAGTCACAGTTTGGGCGAATAATTAATTGTTTGAGACCTTCTTGAAATTGATAGTTTGGGAAGTTAGTATGCCCTTTTATGATTAAAGTAATAACAAGACCTAATTAAATATTTTATTCGATGTCTTATGTGAGAAAATTTATAGGCATTCTATATATGTTTAGAACTTCTGAATGAAATGGTGGGGTTTGTTTAGCATTGGATCAACCTAGATGATCGACCCATTCGTGGTCCTATAAACCATAGTTTTTTGGACCATAACATGGCACGTGGTAACTGTTATCATAATTTGTCTATCAGACCCATATTAAATTGAGAAGATAAATTATGGTGTTATGTGGTTTTCGTACGTTGTAGACGAGATTTAGTTGTGTGTGTAAGTAACTACCTAACATATTTTTAACATGTTTTATTATTGTTTAAAATAAAAATAAAAATTGTAGTTGGGTTTGAAGTGGTACAAAAAGGTGCTATACAATTGTAAAGCAACTAATCTAAGATCCCATGTGCTTTCTCCACCTTTTCAATAATATAATGTAATGAAATTCATATTTAATAAATTTACTTAAATATTATTTTTAAAATCAATTTAAATTTTATATATTAATAATATTACATTTATATAAAATAATTTTTTAAATATATAAATTATTTATTTATGTTTAATTTTTAATGTAATGGAGAAGCATTTTTTTTGTTTTTTTTGTTTTTTAAATCGTATTGCATATAATTTTGTTTTAACCCAGCCGAGAAAAAATAGAGAAAAAAAAGAAGAAAATAGTTATAACACAGACCTTAGTCTTATTTATGGTAGACAAGTAGCAACCAGCTCGTGGAAACAACATAAGTGGCTATAACCCACACAGTTACACACTCCACACCCAAACTCATAATACGTACTACGTTTACTGTACATATACATGTGGTCAGCTTACCACATATCCCTCCCTGTCACCGAACGGATTTTCGGATCGCGTGGTTCTGGAATTCGGTTGAACAGTTGGGTGACTGATGTATGAGCATGGAGTGGCCACAAATCTTGAATAGTTGTTTCATCGTTTCCTTCAGAGGACCCTCCTGCATAATTAGTAATCGATCTCATTGCTAGGAATGCCATGTTCTCGCTTTCACACACCTGCACATTCCGTTGGACACTTACAATCAGCACCAAATTTTAACAATAATAATGACCAAATTAACATAATCTCAAGTACCATTGCAATTGCTGCGCTCTCAGTGTCGATGGAGGTCATTTGCAACTGGTTGTGCAGGAAATCCCTGTAAGCCTCGTTATTCACATAGATGTTGGCACTGCTTCCTCTTTCAACTCTCTTAATCATTGGCTGGCGTTGAAGGCATACGCTCGACGACTTCTCCCGCACGCACCTGGGTAACTCTACATTCTGTACTTCAATTCAGTCCACCACACAGCCGTTAGCGATATTTACAATAGTTCATTATTTCAATGAAGCAAGACATCTGACATTTTATATAGTGAATAGTAATAATACCTCCAAGTTCTTGGCAGTTTCATACAAATTGTCATCGACATTGAACAAAAATTTGGATATTCCCTTCTCGGGATTTCCTTTCACGTAAATCACTTCCCTCTGCGAATACAGCCTCTGTAGTTTATTCGCAACTTTGCTTTCTCCGACGTTGTATTCCGAAAATGTGAGGTTCGCAATGTTGCGATCGAAAGTCCCTTCGTCCCCTCCAAATTTCTGATTTTATCTCACAGAACAATAATTACGCTCAACTATTTATTACATAAACAAGAAGAGACATTGAGGAGGAATAAAACGGAAGAATGATGTTGCGAAGTACCTCCCAGTAGAAAAAGCCAGTGTGCGCAAATTGTTCGGGAATAGCGACGTCTCCGATGCCGAGTTTGTTAGGATTTGCGCTTCCCGCTCTTCCATAGTGAATTACTGCCCTCATACGTAATAGACTGAGCAGCAACTGTGTCGTCTGTGCTGCATTCACCTGTGCCATTACATACATGCATTCCATTATTAATCATATTAATGGTTGGTAGTACAGAGTGTCTTTTATTCATTTGTCTTAAATGTGTTTACCATTCCTCTTCCGCTCATCACCACAATAGTCCTACGCCCTTCAATATTTCCCACACGGAACCTCCGACCTGTTACAGAATCACCAACAACATTTAACACAATTTTAGTGACGTTTTAATACTCGGACTGGAAAAGAGAAGTGAATGGGTAAAAAAGAAAGTACCGGAGACATCTAGTTCAGACAGGTCCCGGTCCCGGTCCGGTTGGAATGTTCCAGAATGTAGAACTGCGCGGAGTTCTTCTACGTCCGAAACTACCAGACCAACATACGGTCCCCTCATGTTGATACGTCGGATCTTTTCAGCTATCTGCGGAGGAATTTCAGCATGGGAGGGGAATGCGAAGGCAATCATCATCAGCAAAAGAAAAGCTGGGGGAATCATTGTGCGAGCATTGCAGGGTCTCTGGAAAGCCATGATAGACTAACTCTGGATAAAATGGGATGTAACTACTTAGGCTGGTTTGAAATGCAATACTCTAAGCTCCCATTTATAGGGAGGAACACAGACGATTTTCCACGTCTAATAGCTATTAGGGTTTAATTAATATTGTATAACCAAACACACACCTTATCTTGTACATGCTATGCCCACGTGAAGAAAAGCCTACGGACATAACAGGACTATGCTTCAACTATAGATGTAAAGGATTGCAATCTCCGATCTCCAACGGTGCGTAGACACGGTGATTACTATCACTTTCAATATGTCGCATTTGACAGTGAAATATGAATATGATTCTTGATCGTTTTCATTCTTTACTTTTTCAATTCACTCGCCAAAAAAAGGTGGTTCATCCTACATGAAAAGTGGCGATCAATTCCACACTATTTGGAACGAGTCTGGACCGTTCCGTAGCTTTGATTTTTGGTCGTTTTTATAGTCATCTCTGTTTTAGCCATGCCAGGGCAAAGATAGCAGGTAAAGTTACGGTAAATACTATTGGCGTTGTAATCTATTTTTTTTATCAAACGCGCAATCATAGTTATAATAAATCCAATCGGACGCAAAAATTGAATGTGGTGTCAATTAATTTTAAAGGAACTCAATGTTGGATAAGATCAAGACGTTGTTGGATGTAACAATTACATCCTCATTGAAAGTGACAAAGAAATGGAATCTTACATTAGTTCTTATCGCATATAGTTTGTTGACAAGATTATTTGCGGTGAATAAAGAATGATAAAGTTAAGAAACATTGGATAAGGATAAGCAGTACGATGGAGATCAATGAGCACATACCGTTTGTACAAAACTTGCTCGCGGAAAATCGCACTAGTGTGTCTGATACTATTAAAGCAGTAAAATCGCACTAGTGTGTCTAGCTTACGACCGACATGTAGAGAATGGGCGACTGAGCTGTCTAAGGCCTATAACTCCGTTTACAATTTCCATTTTCATAGTTGACAGTGGTTTACAATAAGTATTTAATTTAAGAGTATGATAGAGAAATAAATTTGCGAAGGATGGTTTAAAATTATTGGGAATTTTAGAAGGCATTATTTTTAATAGAATCAAGGGATTAAAATTGAAAAGTTTGGAGACACTTAAAAACTTACAATATTAGAAAATATATATATAATAAAGGAGTGTTTGTAATATTTATGATCAATTTAATGATGTCTATATAATATATTTAGATTATATTTTTATATTGATTGACATGTTACAATGGTAAGTAGAGTAGGGTAGAAAGGAGTGGGGTGTAATGTCTATGAGTGTATTAAAATTAAAAATGGCATTAAATTTTTCATCTATTTCACTTTCATAAAGTTTTTTTAACTTAAAATTTAGTTGGAAAAGGGAATTCATAATGAGAAAAAACTAAACGTAATTATGTGATACTTAATAATTGGTAGTAAGTATAACTTGACGACTTATTCACAAAAAGATACCTATATGTGATTGATTGTCATCGAGGTATCCAAAACTTTTTTCATAGTATGCTCTCCAACAAAATGTGAAATTAACATAATCGATGATTTTAATAACTCTTTATAATGTGTTGATGTCAAACTATTTATTCCATATAAATGTGCTAAAAATGAAATAAGAATTTTATTTTTGAAGACAAAAAATATATTTATTCAATAAATTAGAAAATTCTAATTTTCAATTTCTAATCAATAATTTAAAATATTACATCAAATAATTTAAAAATTGTTTGGTTTAGATCAAAAAAAAAAAATTGACAAAAAATTGTGTGAAATTTAAAAATAACATAAAAAGCATTTCTAAGAATTAAATTATATGATGTTTTAAAATACATTAAAATAGATTATATTAAAAAAGGTTGACGTAATTTTTTAATAAAAATAATAATTAATGTTAATAAAATAAAATTATATAATATTTTAAAATCTAATAGAATAAATTATATTTAAAAAAAATAACTCGATTTGTTAATAAAAATTATAATTATATCAATTCTATTAGATATATTGAATAAATGATAACAAATACATTAAATCAAATAAAACAAAAACTTAAATGATTGAATGATGCAATTAAAAATAAATAAAAACAAAAACAAATACTTGTATATCATCTTTGAAACAAGGAAGAAAAATTATAGCCTTTCACTAAGACGATAAGATCCAAATCTTGTTGAATAACTAGTAAAGCTGCTCATTGTCAATAACAAATAAAATGAATCTTACATTAATTCTCGTCATATAGTATGCGGTATACTATTTGCGGTAAATAAATAAAGATAAAGGTTGAGAAACTTTGGATAAGTATAGGGATATAAAGTGTCTCAAATAATATCTTGTTATCTCATCCCTATTTTAAGCCCTCGAAAATTAAATATATGGTTTGTCGCTCGAAAATATCACACGTTATTGCATTACTTACAACGTTCATATTTCACTATTTTTATGTCCCCTATGCTAGAACTCGCAAGGAATAACCATTTTAAATAGCCACCATTAGATGGAATAATAAATAAAGATAAAAGGATGTGAAATATCTGCTATTAATTAAGATTGAGCTTTGATAAGGAAAGAAAAACTTGCTGCTCTTGTTTTTATAAATTTGGATGAATGTTTTATCTTACATTTTTAGATATTGATTAAAAGATAAAAGAGGTAAAATTTGAAGGTTTTATAAAAATTGTGTTTTTGATATTACAATAAATTAGGATTTGGTGTTTGGTATTATCAATATAAATTGTTATCATTTCTAATAGTAACTATTATAATTTATGTATTGTCAGAGTCCAAATCATTTTGAATAAAAGTAATTTAAAGGTCCTTAAAATTATAAGAGGGATCATCATATTATAAATATTTTCTAGATTTTATATTAGGCTTATACATTTTTTCATCTAAATAATCACAAACATTAGTAGTTTATGTATTTTGTTACCAGTTCTATAAATTATAGAATTAAATTAATCAAGAAAATTATTGACAACACATGATACAATCAAAAAATTAGATGTGAACATAATTTGTTGTCATTTTTTATTAAAAAAAACATTGTTATCTAATTGCTTATCATATAAACCTTTAATATAGTTTTTCTTGGTACATTTCATGTTACTCCATGCAATCAACATATTAAATAATTTTAATATTTCCTTATTATGTGCTGAAAAAAAAGCATTAGCTGAAAATAAATAATATGATAAATGAAATAAGATTTTTTATGGAGAAGACAAATAACTATTAGTTTGAGACATTACTAAATTTTAGTAATCAATATTTGATTCGACATTTTTTACATTCAATAATTTTTTTTAGAAAGTTGCCTAACATAGATTGAAGCCTTTTTATTTTAAAAAAATGGGTGCATTGTAATAACAATGCTAAATATTTGTCAAAGATTTGAACCATATGGTATTCTTATATGCAATGGTATATCACATACCAGAAGGAAATAACCTAAATCACCAATGAGAATAATATATCTTGCACCAAATAGTTTTGTTTAGTGCTATGCAAAGGCTTATAAAAAATGTTGATCAATATATGTCAGCAACTTTGGTCCTATCAAACTCATTTAATTGATCATAATATATTATATATATTACAAAAAATGTCATAAAATTATAAGTTCTTGTTCTTACAATAGTTTTATATTTTTTTATAGCTAAGTAAAAAATTAAATGGAATATGAAAAAATTAATGCTAAATGTTATAATACCTATTACTACAAGAAATAGAAATGGAGAGTTATTGGGAATTTTTTATGAATTCAAATGCAAGTTTTATGTTGTTAATAAGATATGATTTTCCTATACCAACACTACCATAAATAATCAAATTCAAATGGAAGAATTTCAATGTTTTGATTATATTGCTGCATAATAATATCAAGAGCAACTTATTTTTCTACAAATAGCTTCCATAAAGTCTAAAGGACATGACCTAATGGCTGAGTTAAGGGAATCCTATATTTTTTAGATTTGTTTGTCATGGCAAAGGGTTTATTACCTGATGGCAAAAGTTTATCACATTAAGTCAATGAGGAGAGTATTATTTATGTGGTAAAAAAGAAACAATGCTCATCTTATGTAGTTTCCACTAAGAAAAGATATAATAGGAAGCATAAAAACATGTTATTGTAAACTCCAGCCCTTTAGTCTAGTTTGAAGGGATAAAACTTAAGAAATTACTAAATTGAGAGGAGATTTTGGAAAGTAGCATAATAATTTGTCATTTCTCAAATGTTTGGCCTACTCTCAAGGACCTTCACATGTGGATAAAGAAGAAATTGGAACCTATTATGCAAGTCGCCCTTACCATTTTACCTTGTACAAGAAGATTTTTGTTGTTATTTTTAATCTTTAGAAAGATAAAGAAATAATATTTCTAGATATTCTATGGAACTTGGATCTAAACCTTCCCCTACATAAGTCTTAGACTCTTTCATTTGACCTATAACCAAGTACTTCAATTTTAGACTAATCTGGGTAAGATTACCTAATTTTCCTTTCTAGTTCTGATAAGAAGATTATCTTAAAGCTATGGGTAACACTTTGGATGAATTTTTAATAATCTATACTAATACAAAAAATATGTAACATCCTACATATGAATGGATCTTGGTCAATCTTAATGTTTCTATTGGAATCCATTTGTACATTGATCTCAAAGTCAAAGATCAAGTTTGGAAGTATCCTCTTGACTTTGAGGGGTTGTCTTTCTACATTCATAGATGCTTTAATGCTAGACATTTAGCTAGTGAATGTGATTTTAGAAAGGATAAGAAGGGGGTCACTAGGTGGAAGGACCAATGTACAAAAGTGGATTTGAAAATATTATCAGTGATGAAGATGGTAATGAAAGTGTAGTACCTAAAACCCAAAGGATGAATTGTTTCCAATTTAAAAATATCTTGAACCAAGAGTGGTCGATCAATGTGTAAAATCATCTATGAAATTTGATAATAATATTTACCTAGCTTCGAGTAGAGGATTACAATCTTGAGTGTCTTTGAAGAATTCTCAACCTATTAAGTCATTGGAAGTCTCCATTCTTATATATATCTATAGAAGTTACAAACTATACCTTATTATATACACATAAAAAAACTATTATTTAATATTTTTTTACATTTTGGGAGGGTAAGGGAGAGAAAATGATTGGCTATGCATTATTGATCACATTTTAGGGTTTATTTATTTGTGAAATTACTAAAAACATCATTTTCTAAAAAACTGAATAGGTTATTAACTACATGATCTTATCTAAATTTCCATCATAGGGTTTGGTTTAAAAAAAATAAATGGTGCTAAAAAGATGATAGGATGCATGACAAGCTATCTACAAAGATTTTTATAAAAAATAGTAGTATCTTTTGAAATTTATGATATTTTACCTACTTACACTTGACCATTTGCAAATGAATTAGCAGTTTATAAATTAGACTCAAAATTCTATAATTAATGTTCTTAAAACATCTTCAAATTTTGAGCGTAGCTGTCTAAAACAATCTCTAAAATTCGAAGTTTCTTATTTTTAGGAAAAACATGTCTACTTAAGACCCCATTTTAGCTCACAATTCCATTAATTTACCCATATTTTAATTTAATATACTAGATAGTCACATTTATTGATTGTAAAGATTAACATTTTTTTTCCTTAACTTATTTAATATACTAGTTAGTCACATAAATTATTTATTTAATTTTATATTTTTTAAAATAAAATGGAAAAGTGTTTTCATATTATATATAATCTTTTTTTTCCCAAAATAATAATTTTTATTTATTAAATCACAAAATCGTCACAATGACTTAATTTTAAAAAAAGAGAGAAAAAAAAAGATGAGAGTTTTATAACACAAAACTTAGTCTTATTTACGGTAGACAAGTAGTAACCAGCTCGTGGAATCAACATAAGTGGCTATAACCCACACAGTTACACCCTCCACACCCAAACTCATAATACGTACTACGCTTACTGCACATATACATGTGGTCAGCTTACCACATATCCCTCCTCGTCACCGAACGGATTTTCGGATCGCGTGGTTCTGGAATTCGGTTGAATAGTTGGGTGAGTGATGTACGAGCATGGAGTGGCCACAAATCTTGAATTGTTGTTTCATCGTTTCCTTCAGAGGACCCTCCTGCATAATCAGTAATCGATCTCATTGCTAGGAATGCCATGTTCTCGCTTTCACACACCTGCACGTTCCGGTGCACACTTACAAGCAGCACCAAATCTTTACAATAATAATGACCAAATTAACATAATCTCAAATACCGTTGCAATTGCTGCGCTCTCAGTGTCGATGGAGGTCATTTGCAACTGGTTGTGCAGAAAATCCCTGCAAGCCTCGTTATTCACATAGATGTTGGCACTGCTTCCTCTTTCAACTGTAACTCTAAATTCTGTATTTCAATGGGTAAAAACGAAAGTACCGGAGACATCTAGTTCAGACAGGTCCCGGTCCGGTTGGAATGTTCCAGAATCTAGAACTGCGCGGAATTCTTCTACGTCCAAAACTACCAGACGAACATACGGTCCCCTCATGTTGATACGCCGGATCTTTTCAGCCATCTCGGGTGGAATTTCAGCACGGGAGGGGAATGCGAAGGCAATAATCATCAGCAAAAGAAAAGCTGTGGGAATCATTGTGCGAGCATTGCAGGGGTTCTGGAAAGCCATGAGAGAATAACTGTGGATAAAATGGGATGTAACTACTTAGGCTGGTTTGAAATGCAATGCGCTGCACTCCCATTTAATAGCTATTAGGGTATTAATTAATATTGTATAATTAAACACACACCTTATCGTTTTGATTCTTTACTTTTTCAATTCACTCGGCGAAGTGAAACAAAAAATTGTGGTTCATCCAACATCAAAGGTGGCGATCAATTCCACACTATTTGGAACGGTCTGGACTGTTCCATAGCTTTGATTTTTGGTCACTTTTTACAGTAATATCTGTTTTAACCATGGCAGGACCAAGATGCTATTTCTGTTCTCTGTTCCACCTATTTTGATTGAGATGACGAGTTACAGTAATACCATTCACGTTGTAATCTATGAAATGTATTCAACGCGCAATAATAAATATATTAAATGGAATCGGACGCACAAATTAAATGGTGGTGTCAATTCCTTTTAAAGAAAGGTTGTACATCATCAGTATTTCCTAAACATTACCGGACTCATTGTTGGAAAAGATCAGAACGTTTTTGGATGTAACCATTAGCTCGTCATTGAAAGTGACAATGAAATGGAATCTTACATTAATTCTTGTCGAACATGGTTAGTTGATAAAATAATTATAAGGTTGAAAAACTTTGGATAATGATAAGCAGTACGATTGGGATAAGGAGCTTATAAAATCGCACTAATGATAAACGGGACGTACTATTTGTAAAAAAAACTGCATGTCGAAGTGTAGGGATAAGGAGCTTACCATTAAAGCAGTACAATCGTCCCTGCCCAATGTCTACCTTAAAATTGACATGTCAGAGAATGGGAATTTCCCGAGCTGTCTGACCCCAATAACTCCGTTTACAATTTCCGTTTTCATCGTTGACAGTTGTTTCCAATCAGTCATGATTTTTTTTTAATTTAGATATTAATGTCCAAGAAGTATTATGAAAATACTGCAGGGCATAAGGACGCCAAACTGGTATGTTTCAAAATCTACAGACTTCGCCAAAATTGTGAGATTAATGTTAAAAATAAAATAGTGTTTATGATAAGTTTAATGATGTGTGACACAATATATTCAGCTTTTATTTTTACATCGATTCACACTCTACAATGGTAAGCAGGATACGGTAGAAAGAACTGGGTGTAAAGTTCATAAAAGTATTAAAATTAACAAACAATATTAAATGTTTCATCTATTTGATTGTAATTATTTTATTTTATTTTTTTAAATTGAGTGGTAAGTGAGGATTCATGATTAAAAATGATTAAATGTGATCATATGAAAAACACAAATTTGGTAGTAAATATAATTTGTTGGCTTTCTCAAAAAAAATTACTTGTTTGTAATTGATTGTCATCAAGATCTCCTAAATGATTTTATTTTAATTTTTAAAAATAGTATGCTCTCTAATATTATGTACAATAAACATATTAAATGATTTCAATAGCTCCTTATAATGTGATGTTCCAAAATCATTTGTTGTATATAAATATGTTGAAGAATGAAATGAGAATTTTTCTTTTCAAGATAAAGATGCATCTCTTCAAGACGTTAAAATGTTTCAATCTTCAATTTTTAGTTTAAATTTGAAAAATTTGATAAAATATTTTGGAAAGTTATTTAGCTTGGATCAAATCTTTTTTTGACATATAATTATATTACACTTAAAATTAAAGTTAAAATTCAACCAAAAAAATTAAACTGTATAATGTTCTAGAATACGTTAGAATGGATTGCACTGAAAAAAATTGAACCAATTTATTAATAAGAATAATTATATTAAATGAATTCAATAAACAACAGTAAATATATAATTTTTAATTATTAAATATATTGTATCAAATAGGATACCAGAAAAAAACCAATGGTAGAATACTGTCATTTTTTTTCAAAAGCAACTTTATATATCATCTTCATTGGGAAAAAACGTACAGCATTTCACTATGGCGATATGATCAAAACCTTGTTGGATGTAAAAATTAACTTGTAAAGCTTTTCAATCACAGTAACAAAGAAAATGAACCTTACATTAATTCGCATATTATGCATTAAGTTGATAAAACTGTTTGCATGATAAAAGTTTAAGTTTGGATAAGGATAAGGAGTACGATGGTGATATATAGCGCCTAGAGCTGCTGAAATAATAACTGGCCACCGCACCGTCCTGTACACTCTTTTCATGAACTGTGAATAGTATCTTGTTATCTCATCCCCAGATTCGACATAACAAAATCCCCCGTCTTTTAACTTCGTTATACTTAACCTTCCTTTTGGAACATGGAAAATCAAATAGATGGTTTGTAATTTATAAATATATCACGTTGTTGCGTTACTTTTTGCGTACTTATTTCACTATTTTTTTAATCCCTTCTGCACAAACCCGTAAGGAATCATCCATTTTATCCAGCGGCCGTAAAACATAGATGCAACCGTAAATAAAGAAACTGAAAATTAAATATTGAAACGAAATAAAAAGAACCTTTAATATTATATTGAGAGCTGTTAGAAATAATACAGACGAAATCAAAAATCCAGTTACTTAAGAAAATAATATATGAACTCAGAAACATATAGACTCAAAAAAGAAAGACTTTTATTCAAAGATTTTTCTGTGTAATAAAGTGCTGCTAATCATTTTCATATATAGCAAAGGAACGCTTAGTTTCACAAACAGTTTAAAAGAATAGACTGCCCACAGTTGAGTTTAACAACAATCTAAAAATAACAAAATAAAATTAAACTATCAGTTCGCTGATCATGTGGATATTGGACTGCAGTTTAAAAATAAGTAGACCGTCCATTGATCATGTGGATTGCAATATAAAAATAAATTTAAAAAAAAAAACCATGCACTGATTATGTATGAAGCTTGAACAATTCTATCCTTTTCAATCGTCCCCTGGATGATCAATGGGAATGATGCCCAACTGATGTCATAAAGAAACAAAACTGGCTGTAGGAAGAGCTTTAGTAAAAATATCAGCTACTTACTCCGATGTAAGACAAAATTGCAATTTTGTTTTCCCCTCTTGAACCAAATATTGATTAAAATGATGTCAGATCTCTATATGTTTTGATCTAGCATGAAACATAGGATTCTTCATTATGGCAATAATGCTACTGTTATCACAAAAAGTGTAGTTGGATGTTCCTGAATCAAATGTAAATCTTCCAATATCATTCAAATCCATATTGCTTAACAACTTGTTGGTGCTGCTGCAATATACTCTGCTTCTACTGAAGAGAGAGCCACAATTGTCTTCTTTTTACTATTCTAGGATACAACTCTAGAACCAAGGGAGAATATATAACTAGATGTAGATTTTCTATCATTAACCTGAACCAAATCAATCATAATCTATGTAGCCAATCAGCTCAATTTTTTTAGTGGAAGAATAATGATTGCCAAAATTTTGTGTACCACTCACATACCGTAGGATTCTTTTAACAACATGATAATAAGACTCATGTAGATCCTGCATGAATCAAGAGATGAGACTCACAACATACATAATGTTAGTTCTTGTTGTAGTGAGGTACATGAGGCTTCCAACCAAAATATTGTACAAAGTAGCATGTACTATGAAACTTGCATCTTCCTTGGTTAATTTCTCACTGAGGGATACGGGAGTTGAAAATGTTGTACATGTCATTATTTTAAACCTTTTCAATAAAATATCTACATACTTTTTTTGATAAATAAAAATACTTGGTGCTTATTGTTGCACTTCCACACCAACAAAATAATGCATGAGTCTCAGATCTGACATTTCAAATCCTTATTTCATTTCTGCCTAAAAATTCTCTAAGAGAGTTTTATTATTTTATTATTAACTATATAAATAAGATCATCAACATAAAGACAAATAATGAGAATATCATTACCAATACGTTGGATATGCATGGTTGGATCTGAATGGTTTCTGTTGAATCATTTTTTCAAGAAATAACTATCAATCCTTGCATACCAAGCATGAGGAGCTTGCTTCTATTGGAGAGTTGTCATGATGATATCATGGTGGTGTCATGTAGGTGTCTTGGTGAGTGGATTATGTACTTTGTTAGTCTATATGACAATGACATAGTGTGCAATATATTTATTCTTGTATACTTGAAAGATGTTGGTTGATCTTCACTGTTGATATGGATAGAGTTATTCAAGGATGAGTATGGAGGTTTGAACATGTGAAAAAGGTCCTATATGATTTTATCTATACTTGGAGATCTTGTGTGCATAAATTTAATTCATATGGTAGTCCATGGTTTTGATCTAGACACTTTAGTATATAGATGAGTAGGCAGTTTGATGACATCACCATTGCCATGTGAAAGTGAGTCAAGGGAAGATGGTCATATGGTTATGATCATTGTAGTCCCTAGTTTTTATGCACCAGATCTCACGTCATGTGTCGAAGGATGATCAAAGATATGAGGGTATAAAGTTGGCTTCTAAGATAAATTTCAGTGTTTTCTCATACTTAGCCAATTTTGTAGTGTGGTAGAAAGAGTCGAGTGAGTATTTTGATGGTACTATATCTTACACATGTGAAGATGTCAAGAAAATTTAATCATATGTGTTTATTTATTTTGAGTAAAGATGATTTGTGCTAAGTTTGATATCATGCGTTGAAGCATGATAGAAATTATAGATGCTCAAAGTTGGCCTCTCGGACAGATTTGGACATGGTTGGGTCTGTGACAAAAGTTTATGAGAAGGTAATTTAATGGCATTATATCTCACATGCATGAGATTTTCAAGAGCAGTAAGCTATATGGTTGGATTCTTCCAAAAAGAAAATCATTTTGTTGAAATTTGAGATCTTATAGTTAAGAATGAAAGAATTTATTGAGGTCAAAAAAATGGCTACTCATACATATTGATAGGGTCCCCATACTTAGTCATTTTTTAAAGTGTTAAATCTGAAGCAGGATCAATGATGCATGAGTGCTCTAAGGATTCAGGAGGTAGCAAGATGTAGATAGGTACATGATGTTTAATGTCTGAGCAAAGGTATATGATCTTGATCTAACAACTAGCAAAATATCATATAATTTGGCCAATGGTGAGCATTGATCGATAAAGACCTTATTGATCTATAGAAATCAACGGAACGTATCAAGTCAAAATTTTGAGATGGCATGAGATGAGGTCAATGTGATAGTTGTTTAACATTTAGCTTTGGTGGTATATATGTTAAATCTTGGACAAGATCGATGGTAAGAGATTGATATTAAGCTAAGAGTCCATGAGATTCAAGCATTGTGTTCAAAGGTTAATTGTGACCGTTGTTATTCAAATATTTGAATTTTTCATAAGAAAAACTAGAGCTTTATATTTAGATCATATCTTTTGATATAAAAGGAATTTTCTCATGCAGTAAAATTTAAATTTGTAGAAGAATCCATGGTGCATCTAATGAACCTAATTTGAAGATCTAAAAGTAAGTATAGTTAAAGATATTGAGCCTAAAAGTTGACTGTGTGTTTGTGCCTATTTTGTAAGTAACTCGAGAAGGATAATCAAGCTTGTATTGATGTTTTTTTTGTCTTATAATGTCTTAGCAATTTGGGAATATTGTAAACTACATGAGGATGCTATATGTGGACTTTGAAGGTGTGATCAATTAATCTTGAGTATGAACAATGCTTAAAAAGTTGATTGTGTATTTGTTCATGGTGATTGTGTGTATAAGGTAAGTGTTTGAGTTATTTGAGCATACGTAGAGGTGAGATACATTGACTATGATCATTTTAAGATGTCAAAGGGGATATAAGGAGGAGACCCATGTATTTGAAAGTGGTCTAATGTTCTTCTTCTTCTTAAGGGAGTGTTAAAATAGTGAATGGGTTCACATAAGACCTATAGGACCTATAAGGGCCTTATTAAAAGGTGTAGTTGCTTAAGGGTGAGCCATAGTTGTTATGGCAAACCTATGGAGATTGTATTGAGCCTTATCTTCATGTGAGAGATGCCTTAAGGGATAATTCATGCCTAATGGTTGACCAAGGTAGTAATTAATCAAGATTGATCTATAAATAGTGAAACCAAAGAAGATGGGTTCTAGACTTGTATGTGAGATTTGGAGAGTTTTAGAAAGAGGCTTATGTATGTTTTTATGGAATAAAGGAGGGTTAGAGTGCCCTAAGGATATGTTGAAGATTAGATCAATTTGAGGATTATTTATATGACTTTTAGGTCATAATTCTATTGGCATATGATTGATCTTGTAGATTGAGAGTAAGGGAAGGAGAAGAGAGATAACCTAAGGTCCATCATCAGGTGTTATTGATATCAGTTCAGAGGTGAAAGTGTTTTCATAGGTGTTATTATGGTATCTCAACATCTAAGGTGGTTGTATCATCCTTGCAAGGTAATGATTTATAAAAGGTTTGATTGTTGTTGAATCTTAGTTAAACAAGTGTAGTAGCACCTTGTGGTATTAGGGTCTCATTAAATAGGGATTGTAGTTTTTTGATCAGTTGTAGCTAGTCTAAATTGGATCTAGTTATTATAGGACTATAACCTATTATTGGTTCCACTAGGTTTTATTCCCCAAGAGGTTTTCCCACATATGTCTTATGTTATGTGATTGATCTTGCATTGTCTTTCTTGCTCATTACTATGAATGTTATCTATACTTCATGAATGATTATCATAGTTGATTAATTTTTGTAAAGATCAGAATTAAAGTTGGATTATTTAGGCTCACTGATTCACCCCCCTCTCAATGATTGTACCTCTAATAATTTCTATCAGAGCTAGGTCCTTTGGTAAAAGCTTGACATCTTGAAGGTGATCTAAGGTAGAATGGCTATTCAAAATGTGTAAGGTGGTTTGTCTACTAAAAAAGATCTAATGTTCAATGGATCTAATTATACATTTTAGATTGTTAGGATGAATACCCACAGTATGTCCCAAGATGTCTCATTATCTACTCATGTTGATAATGAAGAAATCAAGATCAAGGAGAAGACCAAAGTGTTATTTGAAGCCAGTCTTGAGGTATGTATGGATCCAAGTGAAAATACTGCTATTGTTGAGTATATATCATGTAAAGAACATCAATTATCTATGCCTAATGATAAGGTTCTAAGCTGTAAGAAATTTTTTTAAGATGAAAAGCTATCTAATGAATCTGTGTTGTCTCCATGTATTGATAATCTAATCATATAATAAAAGGAAAATACTATAGTGGTTGAGGAAGTTAATTCTCTAAAGCCAAAAAAGAAGAAGAAGAACAACAACAACAACAACAACTACAAATATCAAATGAGTAAGGAGGACATGGAAGATGAGGATTTTTTTTAGTTTTAGAAGGATTGAGGTATAGAAGGTGTCTTTATCTATACTTCTTAAGAGACTCCTTTCAGTGGTGAAGCAAGGTTGTGTGATCAAGTTGATAATTTCAATTAGAGAAGGTCTTTGATTAAGGGGGATCAGTAATTTTATGATATTGTTTCAAGGGTTTGTGAAGGAACTGTAATACAAAGTTAGATTGGATGGTTCTAGGTGAATTAATGAATTTAATTCAAATATCAAGAAGTGTTTAGTGCCCATAAAGGTTTGTGTATTTCTTTATGGTATTATCTACATAATTTTGAGGAATAAAAGTATGTATGTGCTAATTGAGTATTTTTTAGTGATCTTAATTTTATCTATTTTTGGTTTAAGGGTATTTAGGCCTAAAATGTGTTATAGGATGTATGTGTTCCCAAAGGTACAAAAACTTAGTTTTTGGTCTGAAAGTATGTTTCAAAGGATGAATTTATGATGCAAATTGGTGTGCTTTAGGGGGCATATGAGAGTGCTCCAAATATGAATTTTTAGGTCCTGAAGATGTGTCTACTAAAAATTGTGGGCTTTGCAAGTTTCAAGTAGGGCTATAAGGAGGTTAAGCATACTTAGTTTGAATAAGATTATTTTTTTATTAATTTATCCAAAATATCAAGTTATGAGTATAAAAATGTATATTCTCAGGTTGGTTCAGTGAATGTTTTTTATTTTGTATAGTGCAAATGCAGATTTGGTGGTCATGGAAGTGTCTTGAGAAAGAAGGCTAGTAAGCCTGCGTGGTGGTTCTTCATGGTGTGTGGAGATCTGAATATGTTTAAAAGGTGAAATTTCTCAAAATTACTAGGGGGAGTCCCTCTCAGATATTTTTTTAAGTGTTCCATCAGTTTTATTTATTTATTTATTTTGTGTGTTATTTCTTCATTGATTATAGTGCTTGATTGAAAAGAGTGTTGGCATGGAACAAGAGGAGGTTGTTAAGATAAGCAAAAATAGTCTCAAGGTAAGGGGAAGTTTGTATCATATTTTTAAGATGGTCCTTTCCTATTTTTATAGTATTTTTAGGTCCTCAATATCAATGTGTTTGCTCACTTTGTCATTATGTCAAAGGGGGAGAAAGTTCTTGTTGTGGGAGTGCTTTGAAGAGTAAGAAGGTGAGCTATATATTACTATATTAATGGGTGTTGATATCAATGACAAAGGGGAAGATTATTGGAGATTTTTCATAATAATTTCATGGAGGTGTCTTGGTGAGTGGATGAAGTGCCTTGTTACTCTAAATGATAATAGCAAAGTGTGCAATGTATTTATTCTTGTATATTTGAAAGATGATTGGTTAATATTCAGTGTTGATATGGATAGAGTTATTCAAGGATGAGTATGAAGATTTGATCATGTGAAAATGATCCTATATGATGATATATATGCTTGAAGAGCTTGTGTGCATAATTTTAATTCATCTAATAGTCCATAGTTCTCATCTAGACACTTTGGGTCTAGTAGCAGAAAAGATGAGTAGGTAGTTTGAGGATGTCACCATTTCCATGTAGGAGTGAGTCACGAGGAGTTGGTCATATGGTTATGATCACTATAGCCCATATTTGTTATGAAATAGATCTCAAGTCATGCATCGAAGCATGGTCAAATATATGAGTGTAAAAATTTAGGTTCTAAGACAGATTTTAGTGTTTTCCTATAACCAATTTTGTAGTGTGGAAAAATGATTCGAGTGAGAATTTTTGATGGTGTTATATCTTTCAAATGTGAAGGTGTTAATAAAATATTATCATATGGGTTTGTTAATTTTTGAGTAGCGATGATCTGTGCTAAGTTTTATATCATGCACTAAAGTTTGATAGAAATTATGGATGCTCAAAGTTGACCTCTCAAGAAAATGTAGACATGGTTGGCTCTGTGACATAAGTTTATTAGAAGTCACTTTAATGGTGTTATATCTTTTATGGGATATAGTATCAAGATAAATAGCTTATATGGTTATATTCTCCTAAAAATAGATATCATCTAGTCTAAATTTGTTATCTTTTGAAGTGCAAAAATGGCTACTCATGCATATTGATAGGGTCCCTATACTTGGTCATTTTTTAAGGTATTAAAGCTTGAACAAGATCAATGATACGTGAGTACTCCAAGGAGTTAGGAGGAAATGAGACGAGGATAGGTGTATGATGTTTAATGTCTAAGTAAAGGTACAAGATTTTGATCTAATGGCTAGCAGATGATCATATAATTTTATCAATAGTGAGGGTTGATCGATAAAGACCTTGTTGATCTACAGAAATTGACAGAGCATACTACGTTAACATTTTGAGATGGCGCAATATGAAGTCAACATGATAGTTGTTTAACATATGGCTTTGGTAGTATATGCATTAAATCTCAGACAAGATTGATGGTACGAGATTGGTCCTAATTTGAGAATCCATGAGATTTGAGCATTATGTTTAAAGGTTAATTATGACTGTTGCTATTCAAATATTTGAATTTAACATAGGACAAAATTATAGCTCTGTATTTCAATTATATCTTTCAATAGAAGAAAAAAAAATCTCTTGAGTTAAAAGTAAAGTGGTAGAGGACTCCATGACACATATAATGAACCTAATTTGAAGATATGTAAGGCAGTACAATCAAAGATTGAGCCAGAAAGTTGACTATGTGTTTGTGCCTATTCTGCAAGTGATTCAAGAAGGATAATTGAGCTTGTATTCATGTTAATTTGATGTCTAACCATGTCTTAGCTATTTATAAGTATTATAGACTCCATGAGGATGTTTTGTACAGAATTTATAGGTGTGATCAATTTATCTTTAGTATGCACAATGATGAAGAAGTTGACTATGTGTTCATTCTTGGTGACTATGTTTATAAGGTCAATGTTTGAGTTGTTTTACCATACACGAAGGTGAGATAAGTTGATTATGATTATTTGAGGATGTCAAAGGGGACATACAGAATAGACCCATGTATTTAAAAGTGGTATTTTGTTCTTATTCTGTTGGAGGGAGTGGTAAATGAGTGAATTGGTTGACATGAGACCTATAAGAGCTACAAGGTCCTTATTAAAAGGTGTAGCTACTTAAAGGTGACCCATAGTTGTTATATTCTACCTATGGATATTATATCTTGCATTGTCTCTCTTGCTCATTACTATGAATGTTGTTTATACTTCATGAATGCTTGTAGTAGATGATTAAGTTTTGTAAATATCAGAATTGAAGTTGGAATATTTGGGCTCACTAATTCACTCACATCCCCTCTCAGTTATTGTACCTATAACAATTTTAACCCATAGAGATGTTTTTTTCAACTTGTAAACCAATTTTTATTTACCTAGAATTTCATAGCCCATAGGTTATTCCACATAGACTTCCTCATGTATATAACCATTAAGGAAGGTTGATTTCACATGCATCTGATATACTAGCACCTTATGTTGTGCAGCAATAGATAATAAGATCTTGGTTGTATCAATTAATTCAACAAGAGAAAAAGTTTTTAAATAATATACTCCATGTGTTTATGTAAATCCCTTAGCAACTAGTCTTTACTTGTGTCTTTTCATATAACCATTAGCATGATATTTCACTTGTAAATCCATTTGACATCAATCATCTATTTTATTTTTGAAGTTTCACTAATGCCCATGTATTATTTTTATAAATTGCTTGCATCTCATCATTCATAGCATCAATCCATACTGTTTCTTTTACTGCTTCTTCATATATAGAGGGTTCAAATTAAATTATACTAAGCAAAGCAAAATTAGCTATTGGAATCACATTACTCCTCTAATAAAATTCATTTAAACTTATAACCTTTATTGAAGAGCTTGGACTTGATGCTAGACTTGAACTATCACTTGAAGGTGTGCTAGCAGATGAACCTGGTGAACTTGAGCTACTATTAGGTCTTGAACTTCCCCTTGAGCTTGTGGGGAGAGGGAGAACACTTCTAAATTCTATGTCCATCATTATTGTGGTGTTTTTTATTGTACACATTTTTACCATTCCCATTCTCCCTTTCATCAAAAACCACATCCCACCTAATAATTCATTTCTTTGTGTCACAGTTATAGAAACTGTATCCTTTAGTTACATTAGAATATCCCATGAAGATACAATGTTAAGATTTTGCATCCAACTTCATCCACTTCTGAAATAGAATATGAAAATATGCAAGATAAATAATATATGAAGATGAGCCAGTGAAGGCTTTTGACCACTCCAAGCTTCCTTTGGAGTGATTTTATGAAGTGCTTTTGTGGGGCTTCAATTCAAGATGTATATTATTGTTACCACTACTTCTCCCTAATAATAATTTGGAATATTTTTTGACTGCAACATACTTCATGCCATTTGAATAATGGCATGGTTATTTATTTTTGGAGTAACATTTTGTTTTGGGGTATAGGCTACAGTAACTTGTCTCTTGATTCCATTTTTGTTATAAAAATTAGAAAACTCTTTGCAAGTGAATTATCCCCCTCTATCTATTCTGAGTATTTTGAGATAATACTTGCATTATTTTTTAGCCATAACATTAAAGTTTTTGAAGTATTCAAAATCTTAAAATTTCTATTTAAGAAAATAAATCCATGTGTGGTGAGAAAAATCATCAATGAATGTCAAAAAATAAAGATTCTTACAAAAATATTCCTCTTGAATAACACCACAGATGTCAACATGCACAAGCACAAGAGGAGATTTTATCCTCCAATATTTGCTTACTAAGAAATTATCTTGTAGTTGCTTACCAATTGCACACCCTGAACAAACTTCTTCTTTTGCCTGAATTATTGGAAGTCCTTTCACCATATTCTTCTTATGAATTAAATTTAATCCTTAAAAATTTACATAATCGTAATGTTGATGCTATAACCAAAATTATCTATGGTTACTTTGAATACATGCATAGTAGGAGAATGCAACGTGAGAGTAAATAACCTATTCTCTGTCATAGGAACCTTTGCTACAAGATTATAATTAGCTAATTTATCAAATATTTTGCAATAGTTATCTTCAAACACAATTTTTTAATTTTATGATATAAGCTACCCAATACTTATAAGGTTATGCTATAATTTGGGCACATGCAAAATATCATGAATATAAGTAGTTTTTCCTTACTTAATTTTTATAGCAAGGGTACCTTCTTCCATCACATCAACCTCTTTATTGTCATTGAATTTTGCTTGAATTTTTACAAATACATCTAATTTGACAAAGAAATCAAATTTACTTGTCATATGATTAGAGTAGCCACTATCTAAGAACCACACATATTTTTTTTATTTTCATTCACCAAATTTCATGTGAATAAGGTTGAGGGATTAGGATATTCAAAAGACTCTTTAGTATGGTTGGCTCTTGACTTGTTCAAGTCAAATTTATTCTTTCTACACTTAGATTCATAATGTCCATAATGTTCACAATATTTACACTAGATGTTTCTCTGATCCACAAAACTTGTACCTCTTGCTCTTCCTCTATTGTTACTTCTTCCTCTTCCTCTACCACATCCTCTATTATTAGAAGGCTCCCCTTGAGATTTTTTTATTTCATAAAAATAAGTTGTTGATTTGTTTTTAACTTTCACTATAGACTAGAAAGCTTACACTAAACTCTCCACATAATATTACAAACACTCCTTATGAGATTTTAAAGAACCAACCAACTCTACCACTTTGAAGGTGGTGAGATTTTTGCTTTCATTAATGGCTATCACCACTTGATCAAATTTAGTCAGAAGACTTCTCAATATCTTTTTTACAATTTTTTTGTTCTCTAATTACTTCCTCTTATGTTCTAATTTGATTCATAACACCTTGAGTCCCAGTAATAAAATATTGAATAGACTCAGTTTCTTTCACCCTTGAATTTTCAAAATCTCTTCTTAAGATCTGAAGTCTTACCAATCTAACTTTATTAGAACCTTGGTATACAATTTGTAAAGCCTCCTATGCATCCTTTGATTTTGACATACCATTAAAATGGGTAAAATTGAAATATCTAATGTATATTAGATAGCAAATAGTGATCGATTATCATTATTTTTATCTTCTTTTAAATATATAAATATAAGGCTTATCTTCTATTATAAGGTGGCTATTGGTTGTTCATTTTATCTAAGTTTAGGTTCTTTAATGTTTTGGGATCAATTATTGTATGCATGTATTATCAACTTTGTTATGTTGGTTGCAGTTGTACAACTATTAGTAAGCTTTAAGAGCATGCTTATGTCTCCCTTATCGAAAGAGAAAACTCACCAATCTTGTTACCATGGTAGCATTTTGGAAAAATTGTGTATGTAAGATTTCATTGTAAAGTTAATGAAAAGGTCTAGGTTTCTTACTCTTTCCTTTTCATGAATTCTAATAATATATTTTATAAATATTATTGATTAGATATTTGGTTCAATATTTACTACTAGTTATCACTTCAAGCATAGATACAGATTATAACACCCTTTCTATATTATTTTTAGAATATGTTGTTGAATAATTTTTAAGGGCACCCTAGGTTTATGAATTTAATGTAAAAAATAATAGATGGATGTATGGCTATTTACTAATTTAAGCTCTGTTAAAATAATGTTAAAGCTCATTTAAATATTTTTCATAGTATTTTTTTTGTTTAGATCTACATATGATTATTTAGATCTACATATGACTATTTAGATCCATGTGAAGCTTCAACGTCATGAGTACTAGACAGTGGGGCTTGTTTTTTTGGGTTGGTTAGTTTTATAGGTTATCCTACATATAGTTGTGGGTAATGTTCTTATGTGTGGGGTTGGTTGAACTAAATAATTTTAATTTATATATATTTGGTTTATTTTGGTTAGTTTACTCAATGTGTTAGCGGAGAACATACACCGCTTTTATAATTTTTAGTTAATAATGTTAATAGATATATTAAATAATGTTAGTTTGTGAAAAAGTAGTTGGTTTTAATAGGTTGGACCTATATTATAGTTAATTTCTGTAAAAACTTATAAAACTTGTCCTCTTTGAAAATATATTATTAATAAAGAAATTTTATGCCTCAGTAAAGTGTTGTTGTTAACTTAATATAATGTAATTTTCACATTTTATTTTGTATGCATAGTCCTAAAAATGATATCAAGGTCTAGTTTATCTTGTGAAGGAGGAAGCTATGAAGTAGGAGAGAGAAAGCCAGGTTTGAAAGAGCCATGAAAAAAAGAAAGGTATAAATTAATATAAGCATGTTCAATTGTCAATTGTAAAATTGATTTTTTATTCTAATTAAATCCTTTGTTCAATATCACAATTATTTTTTATTCCTATCAACACTTTTATATATGATCCATGAAAATAGATTATATGCCCCCAAACTAATTTGAAACCATTTTCACTATATTGTATAACATGTACCACTAGAAACCAATGTTTAAGATTTCAGTTGTTGTTATACAGATAATATTCATCTTGTATGTCCTTTTTCTAAATAAAGAAATGCTAGTTTTTTTCTATGTATGACCTTCCCACCCTCAAGCAAAAGTTCTATGGCATGTTGATGTAGTAATTATTCATTTATAGAGTCTAAAATCCCTAGTTACTGTTATGGATGCCTTGATATTAATTTTAAAGCCTTTGTATGCTTCTTGCATGGCCAATAACTCAGCATGGAGGATTTTTACGAATCTAACTTTACTTTATATGGCATTTTGCTATTTCAACTAGGGCTAAGATTTGACGTTCACCCCTACTTGTTAACTAAAAATTCAATGATGGTTTACCTTTATTTTAGACCTTTTGATAATGGTTTAAAAAATATTTAACTATAATATATATATATATATATATATATATATATATATATGTTTATAATCTGCCTTTACAATAATTTAAATTGATTTATTTCTCTCTCTTATAAATATTATTTTGGAAATATATGCATAGCTTTTACTTGTAAATTCATCACTCTGGTTATATGCTATTTTTTGAAGGTAAAAATTGAAATTATAGTTTCTCCAAAGGTGAAACAATAATTTAAATTATCCCAAAGGTAAAACTGATAAAATTGTTAGTCAAACAATAATTATAATTATTTTATGTTGCTTCCCCAAAGTTAGAAAATTCCAAATTCCAAATATTTAAAATATAAAATACAAATAATAATAAAGTAAAAACTGTAATTTTAATTTGCAGCTTCGGTTTCCCCATATCACCCTGTATTCTACACTATTTCCCAGTAAATGTATGTTATGTTGTTCTATCTCTCTCTCTCTCTCATATGTATATCTAAAAATAGATGATCCCATAACACCAAATACACTTATATTATTCAAGGTGTAAAATACTTATTGCTATGGGCAACCTGTAGGTGAAAGCCTACAATTGCTATGGCTAACTTATAGGTAAAAACCTATAGTTGCTATGGGAAACCTATAGGTGAAAGCTTGTAGTTGCTATAGGTAACATGTATGTAAAAACCTACATTTTCTAAGGGTAACATGTAGGTGAAAAGTAAACAAAATAACATATAATCAAATAATATTAAATTTTATGAGTTATGGACAAAAAAATTCTTAATTTAAATATAAAATTAAACATAGCAGGTTCAAGACTCTTTTATTTTTCATATCTTTCCATATTCTTTACACTGAATCCCAATCCACTTCTAATGCATCTAGCCCATTAAGTGACACTCTAATTAATACATTTAACGTGTCCAGCCCTAGACTTGTTTTTTAAATATCTTTTATAAGATTTTGTCTTGAAAATCCTCTTTCACATGTCATTGTGCTTGCAGAGATGTTAAGAACTGCTTGCCATAATCTCATCATATTAGGGTAAAGAGAATTCCAATGCTTTATATTACAAAACACTCTCAATGCTTCCTTCAAAGAAAAATCCTTGCAAGTTAAATTGAATGAATCAACAAAAAAATGCAACTCTCTTTTATAAGCTTTAACATCCAATGACATTTCAAATTCCATTTGATCTCCTTTATTGGTAGGTTGTAAATGTGTCGAAAGAACATCTAGCCAACATTCTGAACTTTTCTCTCAACCTTTGTGTTCTTGTTGATAGAATTTGGGGCTAAATAGTTTGGCATCATTAAAAAGAGGAAGATCAGGGAATCTTTCATTCAATTAATCTATAAGATCTTGAAAGTAGTCTTATGCAAGCTTCTTGCAACTTTATAGTGTTCCATAAATTCAAGGTTTCATTTTTTGTTTTTTGGCATCACTAAAACAAAACTTAGCATCAAGAACATAAACATATGATAGACCATGTTTATCATTGACTTCACCTTTTTTATACATGATTTCAATAAATCCATTAGTAATTTCAACTAGGAAATTTGAATGATATATTGTGCCTTCAACAAATGTTTCACTCCTCAAAAAACATCTTGTAAGGTTACTAATGGTCACCTCTAAAGACATGTTAAGAATGTTGATATAAATGCTATCTTCTTGAAATATTTTGTTTAATATATAGAGATCACCTAAAACCTCTGTAAGCATATGCAAAAAAACTGCACTAAATAATTTCATGTCTTATCATACCATGATGAGCTACTCCTTTCATTCTTCCATAGTGTTAAAATTACTAGTATAAGTGTTACTACCCTTAGACTGACCTCTCCCCTAGATAACCATTTAACTTCATGTATTTTTAGAACATCAAGAACATCAATTTTCATGACCTTAAGTAGTGATGCTAATTCATTATTTATTTTTGGATAATTTTTCACCCATGAATATAACTTATTTTCAATCTTTTCCACATACATCAACTTAGGAACCCTCTTTGAAGCATCTGCTGCTTCCAATGACTCTCGATGTGCTATACAATGAATTGTGATCAATTTTAGAACATATTTTTTTAAATATGAAACAAAACCATTTTCATGTCCTATCATTGTCGATGCCCCATCTATAGAAATATCAATCAACATCTTCATTGGAAGCCATCACTCATTTATCAATTCATGCACATTATCATATATTATTTATCCTTTACCATTGGGCACATTCTTAAGTACCATAAATTGAGAAATTGATGGTCCAATACCTTTTGAGTCTATATATGTAGCATAGAGAACACGATGTTTTTCAAGACTATGATCAGTGATTTCATCCAAAATTAATGAAAATAAATGGCTATTTAAAATATTATGAACTTGCATATTTTCAAGGTACTTTGATATGCAATGCATAAATTCATTTGCAGCAAAATAGTTTCTATATGAAGTATATTCTAAGGACTTTGGAATATTAGGTGTTTTTAAATATGAGAGAAACTTGAAAAGTTTTTTATATTTTGACAATGATAAATCCTCTTGGAAAACAAAATATGATGTTTCCATTACGGTGATCACTCTTTCTTTATTACTATCATGAATTTTTACAACATGTTGTGGGATAGACTTGACCTATTTCTCCTTAGCACATAACCCTGCACTAGCTACTTCATTATGCCATATAGATTTCTCATGAGTTGAAAGAGAATCATGTTATATTTTAGTGCATCTATTCCCTATACCCCAAGGTCCAACTTTTTGATACATTACACAATAGTCACACTTCATGAATATTTTATCATCATGCTCAAAATGAATTAACCATTGAAACTTATCTACCCATTCATGATGGAACTTTCTTCTTTTTATCACATTTTTTTTTTAACCTATTCATCAAATTGTCCCTCTGATGAATCTGAGAAAGTTCCAAATATTTCATTTATTTTTTCCTTCACTTCAGGGTCTATATCTTTTCTACTTGCCCTCTCCAAGGGAATATCTAAGGGAGTGCTTGAACTCTCTAGTTTTCGAAATCCATAAATTTCATGAATAGTATGTTGATATTTTTTTGGATGACATTATAAAATTACCTCCAGGTTGCATGTTCAAAATATTATGTTACCATAATTTTAAATTTAAAAATTAACTATACTAACTTTAACATAATCCACAAATAATTGGTATGGATATCTTCTTAGAATTCAATTATAGAATAAGGATAAAAACTCCATAGATTTCAATAATATGAACCTAAGATTATAATGAAGTTATGTAGCCATCATGTCATACACTTAGTCATGGCACCCAAGTGCTTATCATTGGCAATGACTGTCTAGTATGGTGTTTACAATTTTGTCTTCCCCTATGCACAAGGGTAATGACTTTAAGAGGAAAAACCATATGTTATGTGAACGTTATGCTTGTGTCTAGGATTCAAATGTGTGATAATCTATTTGTCTGCATTAAAAAATCAAATAAAGTGATAACACTAAAAAATGGAATAAGATAAAAACTTTTGGTGCACAATAGTTTACAATGTAATAATTATTCTTGATACGAAAAAAAAGATATATTCATGACAAAATAGTATAGATTTGTATTTTTTTAACACAAAATTGATCATGGTTAGGCTTTGTTAGGCCATACACCTCTTGTAATAGTTATGATTGCAAATTTGTGAAGAGTTTCACTACCACTTCCAACTTACAACTCCCTATATCAAGCAATGCATGTACATGAAGCATAACTATGCAAATGCCAATTTCACATGGTCTGAAATCCCTCCATTATTACTTCCCAATTCCCAATGTGGACTCTCTTCAATCCCATAAAAATCCAACCCCAACCAATTGCATTCTAAAATCTAAATCCTTCATCAGTTCATCAATAATTATGCCCTCTTTCTTATATTTGCCTCACAATTTTATTACTCCTTTTTGTAAATCTAACATCCCATAGGTTCATAGATTGAATTGCTTTAGGACACTGAGGATGTCACAACAATCAAAAAATGTACCCGACATAGAAGGAATAAAGGAAGTCAATGTAAAGCAACTGAGTCCACAGTCAACCATTACTAGTTTTTTCAAGGAATAATATAAAAATAGAAATAGAAAAAAATATTTTTAGCCCTAACTGATGTTGTCATCTGATCTATGCATGAAAACTTACAGAAGATGACCATTGAGAAAATGAGATGCATAAAAGCTTATAGAGTTGTGGTGGAGAGGGGGTTTCTGTTTGCCTTGACCATGGTTCTGCATACAAACATGCAGAGCTTCGGTCTTATCCTTTTCTTCATACATCCAAACAGAGCATTCTCAAAATTGATTAACATAAGTATAGAGTATAGAATGAAGTTTGGAAGACTCCAAAAACATGTAGAAACATAGAAAAAAAGAATTGAAAGCATTAGATTTTCCAAACAAGTGAACAACAATAAGAAATAAATGAGTTGGATAGACGTGCCACGCCATTGGAGGCAACATTAAGAAATA
The DNA here is from genome assembly GCA_037957365.1 of Torreya grandis. NCBI lineage: Eukaryota > Viridiplantae > Streptophyta > Pinopsida > Cupressales > Taxaceae > Torreya > Torreya grandis. The sequence goes on along the minus strand of JARHVA010008776.1, from coordinate 349,640 downwards.
AATGAGGTGGATGGACTGGGATGTAACCAGAGAGTAGAGGTGCACCGTGCACGTATGTGAACAGCTGTAATATATTGAAAAATGACACTTCTAAGGTTCCAACTTCCAAGTGGGCCTTATAAGGCTATAAGCAAAAATGACATGGACATTACATATGCACACATCCTTTTGACGGGGTTTAGAAAAATTTAAAAGTCTTTGGTAACGATTTATAATAAAATAAAACCGTAAAAAACCCCTTAAAAACGTTCAGGATGGGCGTCAAATCTTAGCACTGCTTTCAATGAGCAGTTTTACATGGTAATGTTTACATTCCTCAAGGGTTTGATATTATCGCCATAGTGAAAGGGTACGATTTTTCTTCCCCATTTCCGTTTAGGAAATGAAGATGATGTACGAGGCTCCTTTAAAAAGAACTGACACCATCCGAATTGTTCGTCCGATTCAAACAAATATAATTGATAGAATTGATGGATTACGACGTCAATGGTCTTGTTATAAGTCATCGTCTCAATCAAAATAGGTAGAATAGAGAACATAAATAGCATCAGCGATTGACATCTTGGTCCGGCCAAGGTTAAAACAAAAATGAGAAACGATTAAAAATCAAAGCTACCAAATAACATGGATCGATCGCCGCATTTGGTGGTCACTTCGGTGAGCGAATTGATAAAATAAATGGTAAAAAGGACTAGAAAACATCATACTCATATTTCACTGTCAAATGCGACATAGAGAAAGTGATAGTGGTCACCGTGTCTTAAGCATCAATGCAGATCGCGGATTGTAATCTTTAAAGCATAGTTCTGTAATGTCCGTAGGCTTTTATAACATGTAAAAGATAAGGGGTGTGTAGTTATACGATATTAATTAATACCCTAATAGCTACTACATGTGGAATATCGTCGGTGTTACTCCGCTATAAATGGGATTAGAGAGCATCCTATTTCATCCAGAGTTAGTCTTTCATGGCTTTCGAGAACACAATAATTCTCTCACTTGATAAGATAGTCCCTCATTGCGTTTCTAGAGGGGTGAAGAGCGTTGCATTTCAAACCATAAATAAGACTTAAGTTGCGTGTTATAACGAGTCTTTTGGTCATGGTCCTCTTGTGATTCAATAAACAAAAATCGATATGTGAAAAAATGAAATTATATATAATACGTAAAAAAAATTATTCAATATTATATTTAAATTTAAATTAAATAATATAAATAATTTCTATATTTAAAATTTAATTGTACATAAATATTATTTATAAATTTTAAATTATGAAAATTTAAAATTTAAAATAATATAAAAATAAACTTGTATTAAAATTGGATTTCATGATATTATTTGAATGTGGAAGAAAGATTTAGATGAAATTTCTTAATATACATTAATACATAACTCTTAATTGTATGTAAAAATTAAATTTATAGTTGCACCAAAGATCTAAGCTACATCAAAAGATTGTATAATTGTTTTTGTTTTTTTTTAAAAAAAATCCACGAAGTAATTAAAATATAACCATAAAAGTTATTCATATCACAATCATGTAATCTCATGTGCATTAAACAATATATCTAACTCATCAATAACTAAGATTATATCCTCATCCTCTTTTAGTTTGAGAGAGAGAGAGAGAGGGACAATGAGAGAAAATACTATCTATATTATTTTCAACCAATGATAAGTATTATACATGTCTTTAATCTATAATTATAGAAGATGATATTATTTCACGTGTCTCTCTTGGTTTATCATAGGCCTTTGACATAGAATGGTTAAGTATATTCATTTCACTTCATCATAAGCCTTTGCTCAAATTTTAATTTATTCATGCCTATGACTAGATGACTACGCAAGATCACAAGATCATTGCATGCATCACCATATCATGATATTATAGTCATTTTATTGAGAATATAAGTTATGAATTATTATGGCTTTGAAACTGAAATAGACCATACCACATGTCATCATCTTACAGCATGGATAATAATAACTAAAGATGACAATTTATGAAGGTCATGACAAAGTGACAAAGCAAAAAGGTACCATGTGTCATATAATGATTTTGACATGTGTCATGGCAAAATCATCATCTTACAACCCTATAAACTTAGAAGCCTTAGAGACCAAATAACAAACACAAACTAAGCAGTACAGCTAAAGTCTATTATGTGTCCCACGCAACATAGTCAAATGGTATGCACTATTATGAACTCAGTGAGTTACACATGAAATATATAAGGAATACCATGACTAAGTTATTTGATGAAAACTTTAAAATGATAATAGATGTATTAAATCCCAAAAATGTTACTAAGCAATCGAAAGCAATGATATGTCACAACATGTCAAAGAAATCCATATGAAATATTTTATCATATAATCAAATTCAAATTCAAATTATAAATACAGTTGGAAAATAACATTATGCTGAAATTAATCCTTATGAATTGAATAATTTAGAAATGAATTCACTAGACTATATGCTACGGTCTAAGTCAAATCAAATTATATATACAAATTAGCTGGATTTTGAATTACTATGCAGAGATCTACAATTACCTAAAATACCTAATTCTCAAATTCTATTAATAACTCTTCAAGGAATATAATGGCAACCGAATATCAAAGCCCTTCTACATCATTATTATACTTTGGCACCAACAAAGAATTCAAATTAACTGAATTCAATCCAGATTCACTGAATAATAAATTCCCACATTATTTAGCCTTCTATGTGAAAGTAAAAAGTGTTTGGCCTTATAATGATGAATACCCACTATCTCTTTAGGACAGAGTATGTAGCATACTTTATTTCTATAAAATACAATAGAATTCATAAATTAACATTAAAAATAGAGGTATTTCCATGCATTTATGTCCTTTATAAGGTATTCATTATTATCATGTGCACAAGTGATATTTTACATAGGGTAAATAGTCAAGCACCCGTAGCCTACATGTTTGATGGTGATTTTGAGTGGTATTATAGGATACCCATACTAAACACAACATATAACCAAAATACACTTAGTGTTTGGCTCATGAACAATAAGGTTAGGGACACACTAAAATTATCAATAGTGAACTTTGATAACCTTGCAAAGAAAACTAAAGTGAATATTATTCCCATCGTATGATTCAAACATGGAATTAGGATTGTCGTAGCCTTATTGATAATAATTTACGGCTCAACCTATATCATATTTATCAATTAAATTTGGGTTCCTCTCTTATTTATAATCATAGATAAAATAACCATCGCTACACTTGGTGAAGTCACAAGTTTGAATATAAAATAATAAAGGTTGGCTCAAAATAGACTAGAGGGAAACTTATATATTTTGTGATATGTATTGGATGCAATATTTAAAATAGTTACAATTCCAAATGTATCCACTTTTGCATCCTCAAAAGAGTCACCATATGACAAGATATGTGATGATTTTAATGTGTTCCATAATCATATATTTATGAAATACACACAAAAGATTGTAGACACATTTTAACAAAAAGTTTATAAAGCTACTAGTGAAAATCCTATGATAAGGTTGTTTAAAGAGGTAAGAAGGTAACCTAGGAATGTATTATACTACTTCTATCTAATATTGTGGACCAAAATTAAAATAAATATAAGCTAAGAGTCCTACATTAAATTTTCCTTAGTATAGGAAGACAACAATTCCAATTCTAGGACCAAATGGATTAATTTCTAAGCATAGTTTTTATTTTAACCTTAAATAGGCCAAATTAATATTTTGGGATCCCAAGGGAAATTAATGAAAATATCTAATCGTATCAATAGTCAGGATTTATGTTTTTATTGTAGAGATTGAAATTGGATGTAATGTCTTTAATGTAAAACATATTATGTAATATGTTTAGGAATATATTAAGTTGTATATTTTTTTCAAAAATCTAGTTATAAAATATATTTAAAATGTGACAATCTATTTATACGAGAGAGAGAGAGAGAGAGAGAGAGAGAGAGAGAGAGAGAGAGAGAGAGAGAGAGAGAGAGAGAGAGAGAGAGAGAGAGAGAGAGAGAGAGAGAGAACTATTTATCCATGTATTAATCAATATAATAACTTTTCATTCAGTCAGATTCTCCAAAGATCTAACATATCTAGGAGGTTTAGGGACTTTCCACAATCACAACTAGCAAAGTGTCACATTTTCATTTGGACCAAGTCTCTCGGGCCCTGATAAATTTGACAAGTCTAGGGACTAGCCACACTGACAAGAATAAATGTGGTGCCTCTTGAATCAACTATGTTATTCTTAGATATTATATCTCTAGCAAGTGTGGTGTACTGGCCAGACTGACATCTAAGAACATGTCATGTCTTTATTTGGATAATCTTTCCCCAAATCTAATATCTCTTCCAAGTCTAGGGGATCAACTACAGTGACAACTGGTGATGTGACACCTTTTCATTCGATTAGAGTCTTCCTAACTTTGATATATTTTATAAGTTTGATGGATTCACTATGGTAATATCTAATGACATGATACTTGTTCATTTGGTCAGGATCTCCCTATATCTGACATCTTTGAGAGTTTTGACAATTTGGTGATATTAGAGATTTGTGTGTTGTGATCAATGTGACTAGATTTTGTTGTTTTTTAGAGTTTTTGTTTAATTTTGAGATAAAATAATAATTAAATGCTTAAATTTTTTTAAATTTAAAGGGACATTAATATTATAATTTTTTGAAACATGTAGGTTTTCTTCTCATGATAGACATCCAAGGCTTTTGCCATGTTCTAGAAAAACCCAGGTAAGTATCTTGTAACTATGTAAATATGATGGTAGATATCCATTTTATTTCATTCTACTATGATAATTTATATATCTTGTTGGGATGTTTATTTTTCCTACAACAAGCAAGATTGCTAGAAAATTGATGTTGATTTGAAGTTGGTATTTTATTACTTGATAATTTACCCTATTCTTTGTCGTGAGAAAAAAAAATATAGAAAAATAGAAATAATAAAATAGAAATAAAAAATGTTTTAATAAAAGGAAAGAAAAATTATTAAAAAAAATACTAAATAGTCGTGAAAAGATAAGCAACTACGATTGAAATTGGTTGTCTAAATGGAATTATGATGTGGACACATATCGAAAAAAAAACACGAGAGTTTATAAATATTGATGATGGTTTGAAACATAATTTTTTTTAAGGATTTCATCATTCAATTATGTTATTGGTGATTACATTTTTGATAAATTTTGAGTGTTATTACATTTCTATTACATATCAAAAATGTTACGAATTGGCATCATTGACTATTTTATGGATTCATTAATCAATGGGGATGTAAAGGCAAGATACTCATATTGAAATCAATTACATCAAGATGTATTATATGATTTTCATTAGAAACATGAAAAAATCACATACTTTCATGGAATGTGAGTTTCTATAAATGAGCTTACATATCAGGGAGAGACTGGTCTGTGGGGTGGCATATTTTATATTCAGTGGTAATGTAAATGGTTGAACATTCCTATTTCTATTTCATCTACAGTGATAAGAAAAAGCTATCTACATTTCACTATATAAATTTGTATTCTACTACATTTGATCTCATTTCATGACATAAACCCTACATATGAACATTTTGAGCCATTGTTATGCAAAAAAATATGTAGTCAGAGACTTATTTCTAATACAAAGTTATCAAATATTTTTAAAACTACTTCCTTTTACTATTATGTTATTTTCCATGACTTAGTAGAACATGGCATGTAAAAATCAAATAATTTAGGCTCTAGATATTTTTTATAGGGTTTTATTTCTTATTTTGATTAGTCACACCATCAATAGTTATGTTCTAGTTTATATTGAGAAGTTTGGGGCATTTATTTTGAATGTTATTTTATCCCAGTATGTTCTAAAAATATTATCAGTTCAAAACATAATAGTGTGTCCCACTTATTAACATAAAGAGATAATAATGATATCCAAACTCCCCTAAAAAAATATTGAGTACTAGTCATTGATATTAATCAAACATATATGTTTTAGACTATACATAAAAATATGTAGTGAATATACATTTTTACAAAATAAAAATAAATAAAAAATAATTATGTATTTTTTGGGGTGTGTTGCATGGGAAGGATTTGATGCTCTCGACAATGATGAGGAAAATTAATCACATGAGATAGGATGGATCATTTTGGTGATTTAAATCTAGATGGGTATATTTTTGGCAAGCGAAAATGGTTTATAGTGTTGATTTGGTACCAAAAGGCTGATTTTTTAGGGCTTAGTGTTCAGTTAGTGTTTACTATGATAGATCAAGCTATGGTCAAGTTGTTGGTTATTTCAATGGTCTTTAGTGTTGGAGTGAGGAGGGAAATCAGATTTGAGGGTGTTATTTTTATTTGTAGATTAAAAACTATGTTTTGTGTAACAATAAATGAAACTGAAGAATCTATTTATTTTATTTTGGGTGTTAAGGTATTGTAGAGGAGTATTCATGTCAATGTAAATTTTGACCTGGCCTCTTGATTTGTTGAGAATTTGTTGATGATTTTGGTGGAAAAAAATGGTATCATAATTGGTATAGGTTTTTGTCACCCCATGTCATTGAGAAACTTTATTGTCTAAGATGTTTAAAATGAGTAATGGATGATTTGAAGAGATTCCCTTCTCAGGTCATGATGGGTTAGGGTTCGTGCCTCTTCATTTTAATAGGTTATTAGAAGAAAAGGTTTTTACACTTAAGAAAATATTAAAGGACATAAAATATAATATGGATGGTGAATATTAGAAAGGGGAAGAGCATAAAATTTTGATTCCATACCTAGTGGTTGTCAAATCATACATTATGGGTTTTGAGGAGTGGATGGTATTTTGTAGATATCCTAACAAGATTGAAGATATTAAATTTATCATGGTGGTTTTGCTCATGGAGTTTTCCCTATTCTAAAATATGATGACAAAAGGTCCAAGAAGGGGGTCATGGTGGTTATGCTGGGTGTAAAGTTGGGATATTTTTAATTTAATGGGATGTTCTAAGGAGGAGTAGAGATGGAGCTTGTAGGTAGCTCGAGAGGTGTTTAATGAATGTAAAGATAGAACAGACTATTATAGTTGGGTCTCCTTATTTGGTGGTAGAGGGATGTAAGATGTTGCATATAAAAATATCATGTTTTAGTTGGGGTGGGGATCAGTTAGTTATTGTGGAGTAAGTTACCAATTCCATGTGTAGGGTGGTGTTTTTTTGACAATGATGTATGAGTTTCTTTTTGATTGGTTGGTATCGATACATTAATAAATTGTAATATTTTTGTTTCTTAGTATTTGGTCATAATACCTTAATGGATTTTTATTTTAAGCTAAGCATGTTATTTTTTAATCTCTATTTTCATGGTAGGGGACCCATCAACCTTGATATCGATAAAATAGAAAATATACTTATTTATGTAAGAGAATATTTTTGAAAATATAATGAGGTGAATAAAATATGGATGACCCAATATATAAATAAAATAGAGATATGTTATATTAGTATGGATGTGTGGTTTGAGATTATATAAATTAATGTAGGATTATAAATAAAGGTTATGTAGCATTAAATCCTTGAATTTGTATTCAAAATTATTTATATGTAAATATCTCTACATAACCATAAGAATTAAAATGTGATTAGTTTCACCAATGAATATTTCATACTAAATATATTTTTTTAACATGTATTTAATAAGTAGTAACTCTTTTAAACAAACTATAAATTAATTTATCTAATATATTAATATAAATAAAATATATATATTTTAAAATTAATATCAACTTAAATCTTAAATAAATTACTTCTATTTTTAAACCAAGAGAATAGAAATATAGTGGTATTAAAGCATAGAATTGATCCAAAACTCAGAAGTTCTGGTTGATAAATATTTCAATAGCATAGAAATAACACAATAACATTGAATTCTCTGAAAAGAGATGTAGTATTAATCAAGATATCAATAAAAATATATTTGTATCTCTAGGTATAGATGTCCATCACGACATTATTCTCATTCTTAGATTTCCAACGGTTCAAACGGTGAGTTAATTAGAGCTATGGTGCAAAAGTTATGGCTCCCAAAAGTTTTGTCATCAATTGGGGTGGAACTGTCATCCGAATTGTCACCTAAATTATTTCCTAGATCAAGAATATACTTTTGGGTATGTTTTTAAAGTATTATCTTGTTGATGAAGATGAAAATAAACCATATAAAATCCTGATAGCTAGTTCTAAGGCTAGAGAAAACCATTTCTTTAACCCATATAAATAAAAATCCATACATATACATCTTTTTAATTAAATTCATAAATTTTTTTTTTTTTTAAATATTAATAATTTGAAATTAGAAATCATTTATTTAAATTTTGTATACAATTCGTTGCTATGAATTTATGTATATTAAAAAATACCATCTAAATTTTTCTCCACCTTTCAAATAATATTATAAAATCTAATTTTAATACAAATTTATTTATATAGTATTTTAAATTAATTTAAATATTTATATTTTCATAATTTAATATTTATAAATAATATTATATTTATATCCAATAAGTTTTCTAATATATAAATTTTTTATTACACCTAACGTCTTCTTACAATGGCATTTAGGGGAGGTCACTTGGAGCTATAATGTTGTGAGAATATTGCCATTTAATTATTTGAAAGCTAACATCATAAAACAAAAAATAAAATAATTGAATTATATCGAAGCCAACATGATTAAATAAAAAAATAAAAAATACAAATAATTTCAAATAAAAATATAAAATAAATTGAGATAAATAAACATTAAAGAAGAGTAAAAAATGAGTAAATTGAACTTTATTATGCAGATAAAATATAAGCTTTTTACATTTAATGTTTTAAAGATTACTTCTTTTCTCATTATTATTTTTATACAACTTCTCTCATTACTTTTATTGTGAAATTGATTTTAGTTTCTTTATATTACAATATCATAACGAATAAATAAACAATCATATTATCACATCATATTTATTATTAAATCCTTTTTTATTAATAATCATAATAATAAAATTATAAATATAAATTATTATAAAATATATTACAATATCATATTATAATACGATATCATATTTATTAATAATTATAACAATGAAATTTTAAAAATAAATTATCATAAAAAATATTACAACATCATAATAAATAAATTAATAGATTTAATACAGATAATCATAATTAATTTATGGATAATATATAAATTTTAATGCATTATATTTATAAATAATTAGAAAACCATAATTAATTTATTAAAAAAAATATAGATTTTACCACATAATATTTATAATTAAATTATCGATAATTCATAATGTATTATATTAAAAAATAATTCAATAATCATTACATACATGCATCCATACATGCATGCATGCATAGACCATACCATATTTATAAATAATCATAACAATGAAATTAAAAAAATAACTAATTTATAGATAATTACCCATAAAATATTAAAAATAAATTATCACAATAGATTTTACTATATTTTACTTACAAATAAATATAATTATGAAATTGTAGAAATAAATTATCATTAAAAATATAATATACAGATAATGATAAATAATTAATAGGCATAAATAATTAAATCATATAGAAAATATATAAATTTAAACCAAAAAATAAATAAAATGATAAAGTAAATGTAGATAAATAAGGATTAAAGAAGAGTAAAGAAAAGCACTAAATTGAAATTGCCGTTTCATATTGAGCAGATAAAATACAAACTTTTTACATTTAATATTTTAAAGCTTACTTCTTTTCATATGAATTTAACACACCATAATTAATAAATAAATAATTATGTTACCACATAATATTATCATAAAAAATATTACAATATTATAACATATAAATAGATAATATATATGTAATCATAGGTAATTTACAGATAACATATATTTTACTACATTGTATTTATAAATAGTTAGATAATCATAACTAATTTATAGATAATATATAGATTTTACCACATCATATTTATAAATAATCATAATTAATTTACGAGTAATATATAAATTTTACTATAATATAATTATAAATAATCAAAGCAATAAAATTGTAAAAATAAATTATCATAAAAAATATTACCAAATAATAATAATAATAATAATAATAATAATAATAATAATAATAATAATAATAATAATAATAATAATAATAATAATAAGTTTTATTGCCTCTTATTTATAAATAATAATATTGTAAAAATAAATTATCACAATAAATATTGTCACATCATAATAAATAAATAGATAATATATACACAATTATAATTAATTTATAGGTGATATATAGATTTTACCATATCATATTTATAAATAATCATAATAATAAAATTATAAAAATAATTAAATTATAAGTAATATATATAGAGTTTACCACTTCATATTTATAAATAATAATAACAATAAAATTATAAAAATAACTAATTTATAAGTAATATACATGAATTTTACCGCATCATATTTATAAATAATCATATCATAAAATAAATATATTATATACGAATAATCATAATTTATTTATTTATCATAAAAAATATCACCACATAATAACAAATAAATGACATAAATAATCATTATATATATAATATGCATATAATAATTAATTAATTTACCATAAAAATATCACTACATAATAATAAATAAATAAAATATAAATAATAAATATATAATATACAAATAATAATTAATTAATCTATCATAGAAAATATCACTACATAATAATAAATAAATGACATATAAATAACCATTATATATATATATATATATATATATATATACACTTCATTTATAAGTGCATATAGATTTCACTTCAATATATTTATAAACAATCATAATAATGAAATTTTAAAAATAAATTATCATAAAAATATCACCATATGATAATTAATAAATAAATAATATATATAGATAATCATAACATAAAAATATTACCACATCATAATCAATAAATAGATAATATAAAGATAATCATAATTATATTTCAAATTGACTAAATGCCTCCATAATGAATGATTTCGTAGGCTCCTTCCCACCTAGGGCTAATTCAAATTTTCTTCCCTATTCTGTTGGCTCAGAACCATTTCCTCCAATTTGGTTGATCAGCTTTGCTCATGACACATGGAAAATATTTTTAAATTTTGTTCTCCTCACTGTCAAAGGGATTAACCACTGACTGGCTTCCCCCATATAGTTTAGGTCAACCTAATCCCATTAACAGGATGTCATCCCCACCACCCTACGCTCTTGAGGCATACACTACAACTTTTCTTCGGTGGACAAAAAAGATCCATTCTTCCAAGTGGCTCATTATCATGCTCAGACCGATTCAATGGAACACATTTGGGGAAGGGTTTTCTATATGAGATTGCTCCTACACTGAAGGAGATGACAAACCTAGAACTTTTCTCCCTATGTATAGGGGTTTCTGCTTCACAGAGTTGGAAGACACAAATTTTTTGAGACCTAAGTCAAAATCTTTTATTGAAGAGGCCTCCAAAATGATGCCCAGATCTACACCTAGTTATCTTACTCCTACTCCCTCTGTTATAGTGGTGGTCATTGATGAGGAGGAGACTTAGAAATTATGATATGACAAAGACTTCTTTGCATCCCATGACATGATCTTTATATTAAAAAATCACTGACCAAAACTCCAAGACCTCCATACCTGGATCTTAAAAAACTAGCAACCCCTCTTTCAAGGTAGACTCAAAATTTATCCCAATGCTAAGAGGTTTATTATTGTTGTTTTTTTATTGCAATAAGGATAAGGAATTCTTCCAAAATAAATTATGAAGTTTGAATCTCCACCCTTTAATCATGAAACCACCGTCCCCCTTTATTAACACCTTTACATGAATCTCTAAATGAAAGACCTATCTGGATTCACCTATCATATCTCTCTTTCTAATTCTACTATGAACCCTACTATAAATCCATAGGTAACTCCCTAATAAAATTTATGCAAACACACCCAGACACTACTATCTTATCTCACACAAGCTTTCCTAGAATACTATTCACTATAGACACCTCAAAGGATCTACCTAAAAAATTGTCCTACAAGCAAGAAACCATTCTTGGTCCTAACTCTTTGATTATGAAGGTTTACCATTCTAATGTTGTAGTTATTTCAATATAGGGCATTTGACTAAAGATTGTAAAAATCATTAAAAAATGAAATCTTCCTGATGGTGAGACATCTATCTTACCCACATCACTATGAATGCCTTTGGATATCAGAATGATGAGTCAGATTCATATTCAAGTGACCTTGACCCTCCTAATGACACAAAAGGGGATCCCAAGGCAGTTACATCAATTATAGATTTCAGGGGGCCAGTTTTGGTATTGGAAACCCCTATTCTAACTATTATTTAGGGCATTAATATTCTTACTAAAAATACAGGGGTAGATCCATAGGTGATGGCATCAATGATAAACAAATCTCAACCCTTATAATCGTTTGAAATTCTAATACCATTATCCACAGATTTTACAGAAGACAAGGTGCAGTACAATAAAATACAGAAGAAGAAAAATTGTAGAAGACCTAAGTCCAACATGAACCTCTATTCATGGGGTTCCAACTTCAAAAAAGATAAGGTGTGATATAGTGTTTGAATGAAAATAATGGTTGTGTGTTATGGTAGTTTTGTGGAAGCAAAAAAGTGGTGGAAGGTTCTCTATTTCCTATCTGGTCTTTGCTGGTGGTAGAATCTTTTTTCCAATTATGCAAAGGTTAAGTGGAAGATGGTGGTAGGACATGTAAGGTGCTTTCCAAAATATGTTGATCTACCTGTATGATGTTTGGAGCCACATGGCCCTTATGGAATGGCTATTTCTTTTTCTTTTATTGTGAAAAAGTTTCATGGAATCTGATGATTTGCAAAATCTTCTTTTCTTGTTAGCGGTTTGTAGTCATGGCTAGTTTATTAGTCTTTGTACTCTATTAGTTCTTGTTTTTTGATCTTTCATGTATATCTTTCGAGATCTTTTGTATCGGGCATGAGACCTTTAACCCGTATTTTAGCCTCGTCTAATAAAAAATAACTAAATTATAAATAATATATAGATTTTACAATAATATATTTATAAATAATCGTAACAATGAAACTCTTAAAAATAAATTATCATAAAAAATATCACTACGTAATAATAAATAAATAATATACAAATAATCATAACTAATTTTTAGATAATACATAGATTTTGAAATATTATATTTATAAATAATCGTATAAATGAAATTGTAGAAATAAATTATCATAAAAAATATTATCGCATCATGATAAATAAATAAAAAATATACAGATAATCATAATTAATTTATAGATAATATAGAGATCTTTCCACATACATCATAATAAATAAATACTATGTTTCTACATTTCCTATTTAAAAATTATATCAAATTACTTTATGCGGTAACAAGTGCTACTATCATACATATCTTATATAAATTTATGTAAAACACACTGATAGATATCATTCACGAGACACCTATACCGTATTGAATTGTGAATGTTTCAAAAATGATATCTTAGATAATATATACATTTTACCACATACATCAAAATAAATAAATATCATGTTTCTCCATTTCTCATTTAGAACTTGTAGTAAATTACTTTACATGGTAGCAAGTGTTACTAATATACATATCTTAAATAAATCTATATAAAACATACCAATAGATATCATTTTTGATACACCTATATCGTATTGAATTGTAAATGTCTCAAATATGATATCTATTAATATATTTTACATAAATTTATTTAAAATTTGTATACTAATATAATTATATTTAAATTTAAATATAATAAAAAGTTTTTTTTTTTATTTTAAATATTATATATAATTTTATTTTTCCAAATATCCATTTTTGTTTATTGAATCACAAAATTACCATGAAAAAAACAGTCGTTATAACGCACAACTTAAGTCTTAATTATGGTTTGAAACGCAATACACTTCGCTCCTACGCAATGAGAGACTAACTTATTAAGCTGAGGGAATTATTGTGCGAGCATTGAAGGGGCTCTGGAAAGCCATGAGAGACTAACTATGGATAAAATGGGATGTAACTACTTCGGCTGGTTTGAAATACAAAGCTCTTCACTCTCATTTGTAGGGAGGAACACCAATGATTTTCCATGTTTAATAGCTATTAGGGTATTAATTAATATTGTATAACTAAACACACACCAAATCTTATACATTTTATAAAAGCCTACGGACATTGTATAAGTTTCTTTTTGATTGGTTGGTATCGATACATTAATAAATTGTAATATTTTTGTTTCTTAGTATTTGGTCTTAATACCTTAATGGATTTTTATTTTAAGCTAAGCATGCTATTTTTGAATCTCTATTTTTATGGTAGGGGACCCATTAACCTTGATATCAATAAAATAGAAAATATACTTATTTATGTAAAAGAATATTCTTGAAGTAATAATAAATGATAAGGAGGGATCTAAATGGAATAATTATCATAAAGAGATAGATTTAATTTGGTTCATACAACGAGGTGAATAAATTATGGATGACCATATATATAAATAAAATAGAGCTATGTTATATTAGTATGGATGTGTGGTTTGAGATTATATAAATTAGTGTAGGATTTTAAATAAATTTTATGTAGCATTAAATCCTTGAATTTGTATTTAAAATTATTTATATGTGAATATCTCTCCATAAGCATAAGAATTAAACTATGATTACTTTCACCAATAAAATTTTCATATTAAATATAATTTGTTAACATGTATTTAATAATTGGTAACTCTTTTAAACAAACTGTAGATTAATTTATCTAATATTATATATATATATATATATATATATATATATATATATATATATAAACTAATATCAACTTAAATCTTAAATAAAATAATTTTAGTTTTAAACCAAGAAAATAGAACTATAGTGGTATTAAACCATAGAATAGACTTCTTGGTGTGTTTTTAAAGTATGATCTTGTTGATGAAGATGAAAATAAACCATACAAAATCCTGATAGCTAGTTCTACGGCTACAGAAAACCATTTCTTTAAGCTATATAAGTAAAACTCCATACATATACATCTTTTTATTTAAATTCATAAATATATTTTTGAAAAAAATATTAATAATTTGAAATTAAAAATCATTTATTTAAATTTTGTATACAATTTGTTGCTACAAATTTATCTATATTAAGAAATGCCATCTAAATTTTTCTCCACCTTTCAAATAATATTATAAAATACAATTTTAATACAAATTTATTTATATAATATTTTAAATTAATTTAAATATTTATATTTTCATAATTTAATATTTATAAATAATATTATATTTATATCCAATAAATTTTTAAATATATAAATTTTTTATTACACCTAAGGTACTCTTATAATGTCATTCAAGGGAAGTCATTGGGAGCTATAATGTTGTAAGAATATTACCATTTAATTATTTGAAATCTGAAATCGTAAAACAAAAAACAAAATAATTGAATTATATCAAAGCCAACATAATTAAATTAAAAAAATATATACAAATACAAATAAATTCAGATAAAAATATAAAATAAAGTGAGAGAAATAAACATTAAAGAAGAGTAAAAAATGAGTAAATTGAATTTTATTACGCAGATAAAATATAAACTTTTAACTTTTAATGTTTTAAATATTACTTCTTTTGTCATTACTTTTTTTATACAACTTCTCTCATTGCTTTTTTTGTGAAATTGATATTAGTTTCTTTATATTACAATATCATAACGATTAAATAAACAATCATATTATCATGTCATATTTATTATTAAATCCTTTTTTATTAATAATCATAAGAATAAAATTATAAATATTAATTATTATAAAATATATTACAATATCATATTATATTACCATATCATATTTATTAATAATTGTAACAATGAAATTTTAAAAATAAATTATCATAATAAATATTACAACATCATAATAAATAAATTAATAGATAATATACAGATAATCATATTTAATTTATGGATAATATATAAATGTTAATGCATTATATTTATAAATAATTAGAAAACCATAATTAATTTATAAAACAATATATAGATTTTACCACATAATATTTATAATTAAATTATGGATAATTCATACTGTATTATATTTATAAATAATTCATACATACATACATAAATACATACATAGACCATACCATATTTATAAATAATCATAACAATGAAATTGTAAAAGTAACTAATTTACAGATAATTACCAGTAAAATATTAAAAATAAATGATCACAATAGATTTTACTGTATTTTACTTATAAATAAATATAATTATGAAATTGTAGAAATAAATTATCATAAAAAAGATAATATACAGATAATGATAAATAATTAATAGACATAAATAATTAAATCATATAGAAAACATATAAATACAAATAATACATACATACATACATACATACATACATACATACATACATGCATGCATACATACATAGACCATAGCATATTTATAAATAATCATAACAATGAAATTGTAAAAATAACTAATTTATAGATAATTACCAATAAAATATTAAAAATAAATGATCACAATAGATTTTACTATATTTTACTTATAAATAAATATAATTATGAAATTGTAGAAATAAATTATCATAAAAAAAATAATATACAGATAATGATAATTAATAGACATAAATAATTAAATCATATAGAAAACATATAGATACAAATAATTTTAAACCAAAAAATAAATAAAATGATAAAGTAAATGTAGATAAATAAGGGTGAAAGAAGAGTAAAGAAAAGGACTAAATTGAAACTGCCATTTCATATTGAGCAGATAAAATACAAACTTTGTATATTTGATATTTTAAAGATTACTTCTTTTCATATTAATTTAACACATCATAATTAATAAATAAATAATTATGTTACCACATAATATTATCATAGAAAATATTAAAATATCATAACACATAAATAGATAATATATATGTAATCATAGGTAATTTACAGATAATATATGTTTTACTACATTGTATTTATAAATAGTTAGATAATCATAACTAATTTATACATAATATATAGATTTTACCACATCATATTTATAAATAATCATAATTAATTTATGAGTAACATATAAATGTTACTATAATATAATTATAAATAATTAGATAATCTTTACTAAAATTATAAAAATATTATCACATCATAATAAATAAATAATATAAAAATAATCATAAATAATTAATAGATATAATATAGATTTTACCACATCATATTTATAAATAATAAAAAAAAAATTTAAAAATAAATTATCATAAAAAATATTACCTAATAATAATAATAATAATAATAATAATAATAATAATAATAATAATAATAATAATAATAATAATAATAGATAGATAGATAGATAGATAGATAGATAGATAATTATAATTATTTTAATGGTAATATATAAGCTTTATTGCCTCATATTTATAAATAATCATATTGTAAAAATAAATTATCATAATAAATATTGCCACGTCATAATAAATAAATAGATAATATATACATAACTATAATTAATTTATAGGTTATATATAGATTTTACCATATCATATTTATAAATAATCATAAAAATAAAATTATAAAAATAATTAAATTATAGGTATTATATATAAAGTTTACCACTTCATATTTATAAATAATAATAACAATAAAATTATAAAAATAATTAATTTATAAGTAATATATATGAATTTTACCACATCATATTTATAAATAATCATATCATAAAATAAATATATTATATATAGATAATCATAATTAATTTATTTGTCATAAAGAATATCACCACATAATAACAAATAAATGACATAAATAATCATTATATATATAATATGCATATAATAATTAATTAATTTATCATTAAAATATCACTACATAATAATAAATAAATGAACTATAAATAATCATAATATAATAAATATATAATATACAGATAATAATTAATTAATCTACCATAGAAAATATAACTACATAATAATAAATAAATGACAAATATCCATGTTATATATATATATATATATATATATATATATATAATAGATATTCATACTTAATTAATAAGTGCATATAGATTTGATTGTAATATATTTATAAACAATCATAATAATGAAATTTTAAAAATAAATTATCATAAAAATATCACCATATGATAATTAATAAATAAATAATCATAACATAAAAATATTACCACATCATAATCAATAAACAAATAATATATACATAATCATAATTATATTACAAATTGACTAAATGGCTCTGTAATGAATGATTTCATAGGCTCCTTCCCACCTAGGGCTGATTCAAATTTTCTTCCCTATTCTAATGGTGTTGGCTCAGAACCATTGCCTCCAATCCTATTGATCAGCTCTGGTCATGACACATGGAAAATATTTTCAAATTTTATTCTCCTCACTATCAAAGGGATGAACCATTGACTAGCTTCCCCCATATAGTCTGGGTCAAGCTGATCCCATTAACAGGATGTCATCCCCACCACCCTACACTCTTGAGGCATACACTAAAACTTTTCTTCAGTGGACAAAAAAATATCCATTCTTCCATGTGGCTCATTATCATGCTCAGACCGATTCAATGGAACACATTTGGGGAAGGGTTTTCTATATAATATTCCTCCTGCATTGAAGGAGATGACAAACCTAGAAATTTTCCCACTATGTATAGAGGTTTCTGCTTCATAGGGTTGGAAGACACAAATTTTTTGAGACGTAAGTCAAAACCATTTTTGAGAGGCCTCCAAAATGATGCCCAGATCTACACCTAGTTATCTTACTCCTACTCCCTCTATTATAGTGGTGGACTTTGATGAGGAGGAGACTTAAAAAATATGATATGACAAAGACTTCTTTGCATCCCATGGCATCATCTGTACATTCACAAATCTCTAACCAGAACTCCAAGACCTCCATACTTGGATCTTAAAAAACTAGCAACCCCTCTTTCAAGGTAGACTCGAGATTTATCCCAATGCTAAAAGATTTATTATTGTTGTTTTTATATTGAAATAAGGATAAGGAATTCTTCCAAAATAAATTATGAAGTTTGAATCTCCACCCTTTAATCATGAAACCATGGTCCCCCTTTATTAACACCTTTACAAGAATATCTAAATGAAAGACCTATAAGATTCACCTATCATATCTCTCTTTCTAATTCTACTATGAACCCTACTTCAAATCCATAGGCAACTCCCTAATAAAATTTATGCAAACACACTCAGACACTACTATCTTATCTCACACCACCTTTCCTAGAATACTAGTAAATATAGACACCTCAAAGGATCTACCTGAAAAATTGTCTTGCAAACAAGAAACCATTCTTTTTCCTACCTCTTTATTTATGAAGGTTTACTATTCTATTGTTGTAATTATTTCAATACAGGGCATTTGACTAAAATTGCAAAAATCATTAAAAAATGAAATCTTCCTGATGGTGAGACATCTATCTTACCCACATCACTATGAATGCCTTTGGATATCAGAATGATGAGTCAAATTCATATTCAAGTGACCTTTACCCTCCTAATGACACAAAAGGGGATCCCAAGGCAATTGCATTAATTATGGATTTGAGGGGGTCAGTTTTGGTATTGAAAACCCTTATTCTAACTATTGTTGAGGGCATTAATATTCTTACTAAAAATAAAGGGGTAGATCCATTGGTGATGGCATCAGTGGTAAACAAATCTCAACCCTTATAATAAGTTGAAATTCTAGTACCATTATCCACATATTTTACAGAAGACAAGGGGGAGTAGAATAAAATGCAGAAGAAGAAAAATTGTAGAAGACCTAAGTCCAACATGACCCTCTATTCATGGGGTGCCATGTTCAAAAAGGATAAGGTGTGATCTAGTGTTTGAAATTAAATCATCGTTTTGTTTTATGGTATTTTTGTGGAAGCAAAAAAGTGGTGGAAGGTTCTCTATTTCCTGTCTGGTCTTTACTAGTGGTAGAATATTTTTTTCCTATTATGCAAAGGTTAAGTGGAAGATGGTGGTAGGACATGTAAGGTGCTTTCCTGGATATGTTGATCTACTTGTATGATGTTTGGAGCCACATGGCCCTCATGGAAGGGCTATTTATTTTTCTTTTATTGTGAAAAAGTTTCATGGAATCTGATGATTTACAAAATCCTTTTTGCTTGTTAGCGGTTTGTAGTCATGGCTAGTTTATTTTTCTTTGTACTTTGTTAGTTCTTGCTTTTTTAATCTTTCATGTATATCTTTCAGGATCTTTTGTATCGAGCATGAGACCTTTAACCCGTATTTTAACCTCATCTAATAAAATATAACTAAATTATAAACAATATATAGATTTTACAACAATATATTTATAAATAATCGTAACAATGAAACTTCTAAAAAAAATTATCATAAAAAATATCACTACGTAATAATAAATAAATAATATACAAATAATCATAACTAATTTTTAGATAATACATAGATTTTAAAATATTATATTTATAAATAATTGTAATAATGAAATTGTAGAAATAAATTATCATAAAAAATATTATCGCATCATAGATAAATAAAATATATAAAGATAATCATAATTAATTTATAGATAATATAGAGATCTTTCCACATACATCATAATAAATAAATACTATGTTTCTACATTTCCTACTTAAAAATTATATCAAATTACTTTATGCGGTAACAAGTGTTACTATCATACATATCTTATATAAATTTATGTAAAACACACTGATAGATATCATTCACGAGACACCTATATCGTATTGAATTGTGAATGTTTCAAAAATGATATCTTAGATAATATATAGATTTTACCACATACATCATAATAAACAAATATTGTGTTTCTCCATTTCTCATTTAGAACTTGTATTAAATTACTTTACATGATAACAAGTGTTACTAATATACATATCTTAAATAAATCTATATAAAACATACCAATAAATATCATTCTCGATGCGCCTATATCATATTGAATTATAAATGTCTCAAATATGATATCTATCAATATATTTTACATAAATTTATTTAAAATATGTATACTAATATAATTATATTTAAATTTAAATACAATATATATGTATTTTTTCTTAATATTATATATAATTTCATTTTTCCAAATATCCATTTTTGTTTATTGAATCACAAAATCACCATGACAAAAACAGTGGTTATAACGCACAACTTAAGTCTTAATTATGGTTTGAAACGCAATACACTTCGCTCCTACGCAATGAGAGACTAACTTATTACGCTGAGGGAATTATTGTGCGAGCATTGAAGGGGCTCTGGAAAGCCATGAGAGACTATGGATAAAATGGGATGTAACTACTTAGGCTGTTTTGAAATGCAATGCTCTTCGCTCCCATTTGTAGGGAGGAACACCAATGATTTTCCATGTTTAATAGCTATTAGGGTATTAATTAATATTTTATAACTAAACACACACCAAATCTTTGATACTTCAAAAACTTGAAAATTTTTTTAGGTAATCCTCATATCTAGATCTACTCTGATACCATATCAAGATGAGTTTTAGGAATGCTGATCCAAATTAATCTTTTTATATTTACAAAGTAATGTAGTGTAGTAAAATGTAGTCTAATGTAGTATATTATGTGGATTATTGGATCATTCATGTCTTGGTTTAATTACTTCTATTTTAATTCATTCTTGCCACTTCATATGTTTGTTGCCTTGTATTGTATTGAATAATATGTGTCTTACATTGAATCTTGAATCAATGCATCCATTTGGGTCAACATTTCTAAAACTCATCCTAATATAGTATCAGAGTAGATCTAGATTTGAAGATTGCCTAATTTTTTTGTAAGTTTTCATTTCAAATATTGGGTTTATTTTATTTTAGTTTGGATATCTCTATTTTAACATTTTTATTCTATTGTATTAACTATATAAGAATATTTATTTTAGATCTGAGGTTTTGAATTTATCATTCATTATGTTATTATCAAGAGAGATCCATATCGAACTATTTTTAGTTGTTGAAAGCTTCTCTTCTTATATTTTACATGGCATATACAATAATGATCTGATTAGATCCATCATGGTAAAGGTTTATGTGCATAGAAGAAACATTGTTTATCACATTGTGTTATTGAATAGGCAATAGAAATGGTAAAGCTATAGATTATTGAAGGATATATATGCAATATCATAATGTATAAATTGAATTTTTGAATGCTAGGCCATCCTACATACCTCTCACATCTCCTATTGAGCCTAAGGTGAGCTCTAGGCCCTACCAAACCACACCCCTCATCAATGCTTATCATATATACTATACTATTGTATTCATTAGTCTCGATATGTTTCTATCAAACTCTTCTCATGTGTCTTTTTATAGACCTACATTCTTCAAATAGTGAATCCATTTAGTAGTCTTGGTGTCATCTATGAGGGGACTAGCATAATTGTGATTGTAACTGCCCACTCACTTATTATTGCCCTCTTTACCATCAACCCCCTTAGTGTATAACCTATTTTAATGAACCTGAGCACTAACAAGAATAAAAACATTACCAATAGCCCATGATATTTTAACAATACTCAAAATTGATTTGTATTGATTGCTTAAAATAATTATAAACTCACACCATGATTAAATAAGCCTCAACTTAGAATTTGGAGTTGACATGCAAAAATTCAAAAGATCTAAAATCTTAAAAAAAAAAAAAAACATCTATTTTTAAAAACCTCTATTTATAGTAAGTTTTGCATGCAAGTGCTTGTGGATCTAAGAATTTCCAAAAAGAACCTAAATACTAAAATTACCCTACGGAACAAAATTCAATTGAAGTTGACTTCTATTTCTAAAAATATACAATTTTTAAAAATATAAACTTCACCAAAAAATCATTAAATGTTAATTTTAGACCCTCATATGATCACGTTTGGCCTCCAAAATTATCAAAATCAAATCTAAGCATAGAAACCCATTTAGGTAGAATCAAAATTTTTGATACAATGATTTTGTGTTCTAGGTTTCAATTTAAAAAAGTTTTAAAGTCATAATGAAACCATTTTCAAAGCCTAGAGCTCATCGAGAGCTTTTTGACACTTTTTGCGGTTTGTAAAATGGACATCGTATGCAAAAGTTATAGGTTGCTAAAGTTTTGATGTGATAGGGTAAAATATGGTGTCGTAAGATGACGTGGCACAATGTGGACATGCCAAGTGGTCCAATCAAGGGGTGATATTTAGCAGTCAATAGGAGTCTATAAATTTGGATGATATTTGTATTTGATAGCGTGTATGAATTAAATTACATGTTTTAAAATATTGTAATTATTCCTTGGTAATATTTTAAAATTACCAAGTGAGCCCCAACCACATGGGAGAAACCAATTTGCCACATAAGCCATGAGAAATGACAAGTCATAGGAGCTCGAGATAATGCTTAGTTTGGGTTACTGAAATTTTTTCCACATCCATCTACCTCATGGAATGTGAGAAGAGGGCAATGAGCTTAGCGTATATGCTAAGATTAGCATAACCCCCAACAACCCATGCTAAAATTGGTGCACCTACCAACATGTATGCTAATTATGGCACCTTGAGCCCACCAAAAGGGGCCATGGACATTATGTATGATAGCCACCAACCTATTAAAAGGACAAAATGCCATTTTTATTTACTAATGTGGTATTTAAAAGATAGCCCAAGCACCCAAAAAGGAAGGGAAGAGACTTGAACTCGTGACCTACATAGTAAAAGGGATATGCCTTGACCACTTAAGCTATGGGCTGAGAAACAATATAAAAGACATGAACTTATATTTGAATGTAACCTTCGTAGGACTGTGTATTTATTTTTAGGAATTTGAGAGCTAGATGGAAACTTGGAGATAGCTACCAAATAGGATTTTCTCCAATATCTAACCTTGTACACAGTAAGTAAGCCTTTCTAATTATTTTTTGTAATTAAAAAGATAATTTTATTATCCTAATTTGGATAGACCAATAGTTTTAATGAAGGACCAAAGCACAATCCGAAGGGGTTGAAGACTAAGGAAGGATTCCATGTCACCAAGCTTGAGTATATCAGCAAGCTGGAGTTCTTGGACAGAGATTAGGCTTGGGGGAGGTTATGTAGTGTTTCAAAGAAAATTTAAGCCATTTTTTGCACAAATTTAATATAAATGGTCCTCATTATTAGGCAGACCTGAAGACGTAGGCATTAAATGTTGAACTCCATTATCACGTTTTGTATTTTTGGTAATTGTCATTTGATGCATGTTATTATTTTAGTTTGCTGATTTGATTTTAATTAATAAATGAACTCATGTAAGTGATTCAAATTTTGACAATTATAACACAATGTTATTAAAAAAACTAGTTTAATTGGTAAATGGAAGTAACACATCTTTTGACAATTCCAATCCAACTCAACAACTGAGAACATTTTTTGCCAAAATTTTGCCAAGTTCTTTTGAGTATTTATAGAATTTGTTATGTTTGAGAAAATCAGAATCCATAGTTTTAAAACTTCACTTTGAGTTTATCAGTGTAGTTAATGGATCAAATTGGTATCATAGCAACTAGAATGTAGGTTTTGCTTCTAGTTGTGTGTTGATAGTTGCTTCCAAAATAGTTGGATTATTAGTTTGCAAATTGATTATAATGTAGTGTGTAGTGTGGAATCAGGTGTTTGCGAGAAACCATGGGAAAGTTATCATAGATTGAGGCCATCAAAGATGAAAATGCAATCTTGAGATGCCAAAAAATTGCACTTGAATTGCAAGTGGCAAAGTTAAAATCAGAGCTCAAATCCAAGGATGAGCTCTTGATTAGATTGTAATGTGGTGAGTGTGAAAAGGTAAAGCTTTTAACTTTAGATGCAGAGACTATGACTGAGTGCACTATAAGTTATTCAACAAGTAATTCATCTACTTCTTTCCATTTAGATTTAGATTCAAGTAATGATGCTTTTGGTAGTTTTGAACAACACACTAAGGGTATGGGATCCAAATCATTGATGAAAATGGGATTTAATGGAAGAGGTCTTGGTTAAAATGGCTAAGGAATTACTAGCCCAATTTAGGTTGAGCATAGACCTCTTCATGTGGGTTTGGGTTATACTAGTGTGCAGGTGCATGATGGATAAGTTTCTTCCATTGCTAAAGGAAGACGAACTTATAAGGGAGGTTTGATCTGGAGTTCAGTTCAAAAAATGTTTTCAAGTCATGATGAAACCAATTTCATAGCGTATAGCTCATTGAGAGCTTTTCGATGATTTTTGCGATTTGTAAAACATACACCATATGTATAAATTATAGGCTCCTAAAGTTTTGAGGTGACAGGGTAAAATGTGGTGTCACAAGATGATGTGGTGCAATGTGGACATGTAAAGTGGTCCAATAAGGGGGTGACACATGGTAGTCAATGGAAGTCCAAAAATTTGGATGATATTTGTATTTGATAGCATGTACAGATTAAATTACATGTTTTAAAATATTGTAATTATTCCTTGGTAATATTTTAAAATTACCAAGCGAGCCCCAGCCACATGGGAGAAACGAAGTTACCACATAAGCTGTGAGAAATGCTAAGTCATAAGAGCTCGAGATAATGCTGAGTTTGGGTTACTGAAATGTTTCCCACATCCATCTACCTCGTGGAACGTGAGAAGAGGCCAATGAGCTTAGCGTATATGATAAGATTAGTGCAGTCCCTAATAACCCATGCTAAACTTGGTGCACCTACCAATGTGTATGCTAATTATGGGGCCATGAGCCTAGTAAAAGGGGGTGCTGACATTATGTATGTTGGTTGCCAACCTATTAAAAGGACAATAGACCATTTATATTTACCAACATGGGATTTAAAAGATAGCCCAAGTGCCCAAAAAGGAAGGGAAGAGACTTGAATTCGTGACCTACCTAATAAAGGGGATATGCCTTGACTACCCAAGCTATGGGCTAGGAAACAATATAAAACCCATGAACTTTTATTTGAATGTAACCTTTTTAGGACTATGCATTTATTTTTAAGAGGCTAAGAGCTAAATGGAAGCTAGGAGATAGCTACCAAATGGGATTTTCTCCAATATCTGACCTTGTACACAGTAAGTAAGCCTTTTTAATTATGTTTATTAATTAAAAAAAGAATGTTATTATCATTATTTGGATAGACCAATAGTTTTAATGAAGGACCAAAGCACAATATGAAGGGGTTAAAGTCTGAGGAAGGACTCCATGTGACTGAGCTTGAGTATATCAAGAAGGTGGAGTTCTTGGATAGAGATTAGTCCTGAGGGAAGTTATGTAGTGTTTTAAATTATTTGTAATCGATTTATTGCACAAATTTAATAGAAATGGTCATCACTATTGGGCAGACCTAGAGACATAGGCATTAAATACCAAACTCTGTTATCACATTTTGTGTTTTTGGTAGTTGTCATTTGATGCATGTTATTATTTTAGTTTTTTGATTTGATTTTAATTAGTAAATTAACTCATGTAAGTGATTCAAATTTTGACAATTATAATGCAACACTATTAAAAAAATTGGTTTAATTAGTAAATGGAAGTAACAAGTCTTTTGACAATTCCAATCCAACTCAACAACTGAGAACGTTTCTGCCAAACATTTTGCAAGTTATTTTAAGTATTTCAAGAATTTTTTATGTTTGATAAAATCAAAATTCATAATTTTAAAACTTCACTTTGAGTTTATCAGTGTAATTAATGGATCATTTTGTCATGTGGAAAAGCTCAAACAGAGTTATGAGTCAAACTTATGGCCTCTGAAAGGTTGGCCTATTTATTCTACATCATATTTTGGTAGCATTCATATTTAACATAGCCATGACACTAATTTTTTACAATTTTTATTAAGGTAGATAGTCATAAATCCTTTATTATTCGCTTGTTGTTAGGGTTTCAAACTATTAAAAGAGCATACCCTTCAATCTGATATTGTACAACTAAAATCCATGATCAACTCCTTTCTAATTTTCCTGTATGTAAACACCATCTTATCCTTTTCAAAATCAATGCTAAACCTAAAATATGCCCCAAAATAATAAAAAATTAAAGCATCTTCTTAATTTTATTTAGATAGTTTTGTGAAATTTTAAACAAACCCCCTTCAAAGAGACTTTTTCAAAAAGTATATGTAGGGATGCATGGGCTTGGTTTTCTTTTAATTTTATTAATTTGAGGAGGTTTGTCATTCTATGTATTCCAATGAGTGGTTGTAAGGCATAATTTACCTCTCCTAAGGGTATTTTTTTGAACTTTAAAGTGCAAGTTTTTAATTAAAAGACCTATTTACAGGAAATTATATTGTTAATATCTTGCAAATGGTAACTTGAAATTTAATATCATCTTTTGAAAAAGTTTTTATATTTTTATTTACAAGATATTTAACTAATTTTCCTTGTAAAAATCACTACTTTATAAAGCTCCAAAATCTGGGGGGCGATACCTAATTATCTTGGGGATTTGTTATGGGCCCTACATTCTCTCTTACACACATTTAGTTTTTATAAACTATTACCTATGACCATTTAGTGAATAATTCAAAATATTTACATTGTATTCTTGGACATATTATAAGTATATTTTGACTTCTTTTTGAGCATGTATTGCCACTTATGCATCAATTTCTCTCACTTGATTGGACTCATTTTTGACATAGTCTAAACTCCATCTCCAGAGCATGCACTATTACTCTAGATGAATAGAATTATTTCATCTCTAATAACCCTTATTAGTAGTGATAATTATGATTTATGGCATGCTTACATGGAATACTTGCTCATACGTAAGAAACGTATTCTACTCTTATATGGATAAATTCTTGCACCCATTGATCTTCTTCGATTTAATAAGTGGGCTAATACTTATGAAAAAGTTTTTTCCACTCTATTACTTCATGTTTACATGGATATTCATTACCATGTGGTATATATAGAATGCCTATGCACCATTTGGAACATCCTATGTTCTTGTTTTGGAGATATTATTGATATTTATGTCACACCTCCTCCTCCACTTGTTATTGTCTATTCTAGGACTATTTATTCTATCCTCATGATTTTATTTCTTGTGATGATAAATCCATGGTAGATAGTTCTCTTCCTTTTACTGATCCCCTAATATAAGACAAGATTCGACAAGACCTTAGTTATTTTATTATAGATTTTAAATCCATTCTTGTGCACATTATTGCTCTTTCAAAGCCTTCATAGACTTGCATTTTGGAGAAATTTATTGATTTTAGTGAGAGTATACATATTGAGAGTATTTATGAATCTAACGTTGCTATGGATATTCATTTTATAGATTTGATTGATTCAGTTATAGACTAGTCTTTAGTTTTGATAGTTGTTGAGCCTTGCTCTCCACTTCCTATGTACATTCTTTCAGTAAATGTTTCATGTCTATCTTATTCTCTAGTTTTTCTCTCTCCTTCATTGTATGTTTCTTCATTGACATCTTCTACAGTTAGTCCTATGATACCTAATTAGACTTTGGCATATTTGATCATTCACAAGGAGATATTTGAGCATTTTTTAGAGATATACATATTGATTCCTACATAATATTTGTTGTAGAGGAATGTACTATAGCATTCACCATGTGACATTTTACATATGCATTCTCTCTCTTCCTTTTGGAGGCACACATCATTCATATTTTATAAGATACTAGGATCATCACTATATACTTGGTTACCTTATCAGGCCTTGTTACCAAGACCCATTTTTTATATCATCACCCACCTAAGATATGCTTATGGAGGGTGTTAGTGTAGGCTTTTATCCCATTGGGTTTCGCCTACACATTTATATTAAATTTCTTAAGGATCTAAAGATAATTTTGGAATATTAATCTCACATTCATTGGAACGAAGGGTTTTAATCTCTCTCCTACCTATATATGTACCTCTCTCCCTTTATATTCATGATCCAAGGCATTTAGTAAGGTAAATTGTGGATTGTTTGAGCTACTTAGTTGTGAATTATGATCATTTTGAGAGCTATGAGAGTTGTGAACTTTGAGCCTTTATATAAGAAATTCATCTCCATTATTAAATACATTGTGTTCATTTTCTACTCTCCTCTAGATTTGACTCAATAACTACATGTGTTCGATCTATACTCACCAGTCTTAGACATCTGATACTGGATGGATATCACAAAATATAATTTAATATTTTTTTAAATAACACTAATAAATTTATAAATATCTCTTAATTATTTATAATTACATTAAGAGGTGTTTTTTAATGACAAGAAGGTGGAGGAGAAGATCCTAATGTTTACGCTGAGTAGTGTTATACAATGGAAGCAATAGGGAGTAGAAGAGCATGATGTTGTGCCCATGAAATAAAAGATGGTTAATATATATATATATATATATATATATATATATATATATATATATATATAATATAATTTATCAAAAAATAAAATAATAAGACTGACATAATAACCAACATGCTATTTAAAAATAAATAAAACTTATATATATGTTCACTTAATGTTTAGCATTAGAAATAATGGTAGAAGATGATAACATTGTTTTTCTGTGTTTTGTGATATGTGTGATGATGTATTTTCACAATTTTAGATGAGGTGATGGTAATTTCCATAATTTATAGTCAAAATATGATATACAAAATTATTTGGACTAGGACAAATTGTAGTTGGTCACCATTCATCAAGATGAATATGGGGTGTGACTTATGCAGAATTGAAATTCTATTATGCGTTATGTGATTAAAAATATGTAGGTTTAGCCAATTTTTAAGGATAGCGGTTGTTAAATTATATGAAGTATATATGTGGTGGTGATATACACCTATCTATTAATTGTTTTATAAGATTAGAATACCAAAACTATGTCTGTGAGGGATTTTATAATTACTATAACATATGACCTTATTGCTCATGTTACTAGTATGATTATTAGGTGGAGAAAGTATGTTAAGAGTAGGAGGAAGAAAGTAGAGGAGATGACGTAACTTTTGGATCCAAATGAGGAGTTATTCTTTTTAAATGAGGATATTTTCAAGAGTCCTTGCCTAAGCAATACCATGAAGTAAAAACATAGATTTTGAATTAATTAACACTAGCAGGGAGGTATGGTGTGGTATTATCTTACCATTTTCCCTCTTGAATCATTCTAGGCATAATGTTCCTATAAATTTTCCTTTTTCTACTAATATTTATTTATCTTTTAATTGATGATGTTTAGCTATGGAAATCCCTTTTACCAATTACCCAGACCCTCATTTTCCTTTTATATAGCTATGTTAAGTCCCTTGGGGCGGGTCCTCATGTTGATGTTAAGCTGGTTGATTCATTGAGGAAGTAGAAATTATTTAAAATATGAAGGGGAAAGGTTTTATTCATAAATCCATTAGGATTAAGATTCCTTGAAAGTCTCGTATGGATACCATGTCTAGAAATCATGTAAAGAAGATGAGGGATTTTATAGTTGAATATTATGTTATTCCTAAGGAGAATCAAGTTGGGGAGAAGAAGACTAAGGTTGATTTCAGATATGTTCTATAGAAATATATTTCAGCTACTACTATGGGTGATGATTGTAAGAGGGGGGATATATAAGATGAAGAATAAACTGAAAGTATTCATTAGAGGATTAGACCATTGATTATAGATACTTGATGTAAATTATTTTTTGAATAGGTATTCATTATAAATTAATTTTAGAATAGGTATATGATGTAAATTATATCTAGGTATTTGTGGTAAATTATTTTTAGATAATTGCAGTAAATTAAAATTTCATCTTTATGTAAATTATTTTTATGTATTTATAGTAAATTATTTGTAAGTATTTTCAGTAAATTAAAATCCTATATGTGTATAAATTATTTTTAAGTGCTCAATGTAAAAAATATAAGGTATTCATAGTAAATTATTTATAAATTACCCAATTTTTTTATATACCATAATTATTTGGAATAAAAGGTATTCCATTATATTGACCAATATGATTTAATCCATACCCTAGAGAATTAAATTTGCATTGAGGACTTATTTATGCATTCAATTATTTGGTAAATGGAGTTTATATAAAGTTTAAAATATCATTAATTAATAATAACACTAAAAATGATATTTTAGAAAAATATATTAAATATTTTAAAATTATTTTTAAAGAGAGATTTTTTTTCACATACATTCAATTAAGTGATATATATTTTATTTCGATTGATATTTCTTATTTTCATTTATATTATGTTAAAATGGTGAATTTTTTTGATATCTAATTTTTAAAGGTTAGAAATTTTGAGATAGAATATAATGCATGCAGTAATAAAAAACTATATGAAAAATTAATTCATAAGATAACATGTGTGTAATAATAAAAATACTATATAAAAAAGTCAATACATAATATAACATGTGTGAAGTAATAAGAAATACCATATAAAAAATTCAATACATAAGATAGCATAAAAACTATACAAGAAAGAGAAATTATTGAACTAAATCATATTGAATTTAACCACGATAAATAAAGGATTACTTTATTTTATATAATTTTAAAACTATTTCAACATGTTGTCTAGCATTTTTAGGTATTCACAGTAATTTGAAATATTTTAACACTCATAAATATTACTAAAATTAATATTTTATAATATGATGTTTTAGAAAAAGACATTGAGATATTACATGTTATTTATTTTTTTATAGCCTTTCTTTTATAGAAGTCATGTAATGTGTATTTTTATTAGGATTGATATTTCTTAGTTTCCAGTACATCAAGTTAAATAAGGTGAAATATTTTAGCATATAATTTTAAAGGTTAGAAAGTTTGAGATAGAATATTCATTTAAAAAAAATGAATGCGTGCATTAATAATAAAAAATATATTATAAATTATATAAACAAGATAAATATATTAATTTTTTATTTTTTATTTTAGAGTTAAAATTTTAATATATTTGCAAGAAATAAAATTGGATACCTTTTTATCATAAGTAATGTGATGAATAAAGATTACTATACTTAAAATAATATAGAACATTAAATTTTATATTTATTTTTAGTATAAATGTCATTAAAATATTTAAATATTATTTTGAAATATATATTTTAGGGATGGCTTGACCAAGATTAAATTCTTAAAATGAATAATAAAAAAGATAATATCCAAATCAATATCGTAGATAAAGAAAAAATAAATGATAGATACATATATAGAGGAACAAATAAAACATCAAAAAAATATTGGAATACAAATATTTATATAATTTAGGGATGAATTAAAAACTGAAGAATTCAAAGCTAAAAGGGGAAACATGTCAATAAGATGAAAAAACTAGTGAACAAACATCTCAAGATGAATAATATGTGTATAAAATAAGATTATAAAGATAGGTGCATTCATATTAGTCGAATGAGGTAGAAATAAAACATAGACAATAACTTCACATGAAGCATCTAAAAGTTATTGATTGAGTTCTAATGTTGGCAATAATTTTTAACAAGCAAACTCAATCTCAATATATTGTGTCCTTGAAATACCATATAATGCATCATAAGATAAAATGGATGTTGGTGTTGTAAATATTGTAGAAAATAATGATATACAAGATGGGGAAAGATCATAAATTAAAGAAGAAGATAAATATAAAATAATGATTTAGAATAAGAATCAATATCACAATCTAAGGAAAGAAGACAAATGCAAGATTATGAAATTAAAAGAGAAAACAATATAACTAACCCAATGGAATGGTTGGGAGAGATTTGAATACATTTCAACTAAATTTTCAACATGGTTTAGATAATCTTTCTTCACTAAGCATGTGTTATATTTATCAAGAAAAATATATTGTAATAAATGTTTCTCGAACACCTTAAGACCCTATTGCAGTAGATGTTGATAATAAAAGGTCATCATCTAATTTTAGAATAAAATATTATGAATCTTAGAATACAAGAACAAGAAATTCAAAAATTAACACACATTGATGAAATGTCAATATCCAATGTCAACTGAATCCTAAAAGTCACACACGCAACATCAAGGCAATATCAATATAAAGGACATACAATAAGTTTTCCGTAAGAAGTGAAATATATTTATATGTTTTTCCCACATTAGATAAAATATTTTCCAATGATTATATTTAAATATAGTGATCAACATGAAACAAATTACAACTTTAATATTATTAGAGAGAAAGTGCATAACACACTTAAATATAAAATAGAATAGGCACAATGAAATAGAAATGTTGAATATTTGTCAAAGGGTTGAACCATATGATGTTCTAATATACATTGGTATATCACATAACAGAGGGCACTAAACTAAATTATCAATGAGAATAATATGTATTTCACCAAATTATTCATTTTTATTCTATGGAAAGGCATATCACAAATGTTGATCAATATATGTCAATATATTTTGCCCTATAAAACTCATGTCATTAATAATAATATATTAGATATATTACATAAACTAATGTAAGACTACAATTGTTTGTTCTTCAACTAGTTTCATTTATTTTATAGGCATGTAAATACATGAATGGATTGTGAAAGCATTAATATTAAGTTCTATAATACTTATTGGCTCAAACAATATAAATGGAGAGTTATTGTGAGCTACTTGTGAATAAAATCAAGTTTCATGTTGTTATTAAGATATGATTTCTTGTACCAATATTACTTTAATAATCATATTCAATGTAATAATTTTAACATGTTGATTTTATTGATGCATAATAATATTAAGATCAACTTATTATTCTATAAATTATGCATTCAATTGGATGCATTGACATAATTGGATTCAAAAATTTAGCATATTTATAGATTTATATATATCAAATAAATCACTATTTTGTCCAGGAATGTAAAATCTTACTATCATTCCATTTATGATGTATATCAAAGTCAAGATCATAAAGAATATCACAATCATTAAGCTGAATATCATTGTCTAGATGTAGCTATGACAAAAATATGATTCATCAGGTTATTTAAAGTTATGATACATAATATTATCATCTAAAAATTCATAATCTTAAAGCAATTAATTTTATGAAACTCTACAATGAATATGCCATAGGTGGTAGTAATTTTTCAAGATTTTCTAAATTTTAACAAATTGTTTACTATAACAATGATGCTTAGAAATATTTCTATAAAACAAATTGTACAATTTTTATTTATCTCCAATAGAACAATGCATGCAAATATAATATTTTAAATGAACAATAAATAAAATGAAGAAGCCATAAATAATATATATCACATATGACTTCATCTTTTGGATCAATGGAACAATATTTGTCAATGAGTTTAGTTTCTAAATTACTTTGAATATTTGAAAATTTTTACTCTGCGATAGAATTTGACATTTCAATTATTTTTAATCTTTGAAAACTTATACTCTATAATGTTTAAACTTGCAGTCTATCCCAATTCTATATTTTATAATCATGGATGTTTGGATCTCTGAGACAAGCCCATCACGATGCCC
>JARHVA010008776.1:162500-312500 GCA_037957365.1 Torreya grandis | reverse complement strand
TATTATATTAAATAGGTACCATAACAAACTATAGTTCTTGTGGGGGAAGAGGAGTTTCAACCAATTTTAGAGTGTACTCATATTGAATTACTAAAACTTTAACAACCTATTTAAAACATATTTATTTGAGATATCAATGTAGTGTGGATGGTACTCTATAGAGATTTTGTACTAAATGGCATCCTAATAACATGTTAAATACTCCCATGCTTTGTAAGAGTATAAATGGAGTAGTTATTTTTTCTAAACTAGCATGAAAAGGTAGCACTATATCCCTAGGAGTATTATGTACATATCCATCAAATGACTTGAATATTATTTCTTTAATTTGTAAATATTAATTTATGTATCCAATATTATAAAGGGTTTAATTATACATGTATTTTCACTTGACCCATTATAAATCATGACACTATATATAGGTTATTTATTGATGTAAGCTTGAACAAAAAGTGCATGTATATATGAATCATCATCATTGATTTTTATACCTTTAAATTTTATCATAGGATATTGTGTAGATGTGCATGTATTTTTATAGATAATTATGTCTATTGGACACCCATATATATTAGTAGGAGGATGTGCATTATACACATGATGTACCTCTGAATCATTTATATTTTATGATGTAACATGGTCTTGATGATTATTATCAAAGATTTTTATTTTTTCATTATCATTCTATTATGGTCTAACTTCCTCTATGGGTGTGTTTATATCAATATCATTACCATCGAAAAGATATTGTATCTTATGCCTTAGCCTAATACATTTATTTTTATAATTCTCAATACATAAGTGGTAATCAAAATATGAGTCACTATGAAATCCCTTGTGGTGAGGATTAGTCATGTAAATATCTAATGGTGGAGGAAGAGATATAATGAGATTTACATCACGTAGTTTTTTTAATAACACATCACGAGGTTGGGGTAACCTTAAAAAATAACCTCTTTGGTTGAGCTGTAAATTGAAGCTTATTTGTTCTATGTGATATTACATTGAATGTTACTTTTTATTCATTCTTTCTTTTTGTAGACTTTACTTAAAATTTGGTATTATTTCAAACATTATATTAGAAGTAGATGCAACATTTGGTGCATATTTTATCTTTTTTAGAGCCATGAGCTTGACTCATGTCTCTTTTACTATATCACATCATTCTTCAAGTGATTTTAATTTGGAAAACATGATAAATTCATGGAGTGATATTTTTAAAATTTATGTGAAAATGTCTTGTAATTTGTTATTTCCAATATAATTTGTCATCTTAACTACATAATTTTGTACTAAAGAAAATTTTCAATGATTGGTTCACTTTACCCTTAATTAAGTTTAATAATTCAAAAATAAGATAATTTTTCACTGATGTTGATAGAAAAGCATGCTATAAGTTTATTTTATAAAGCATTGAATTCTCTAACTTACTAAAGTGGAAGATTATATAACCATCATAAAACATAGTCTTTGAGGCTTCTTCAAATGAGCTTGGCTAATAATTTAATTTTGTAAGTATAATCCAATAATACTTCATGGAGAAGCATTTTTTTTGTTTTTTTTGTTTTTTAAATCGTATTGCACATAATTTTGTTTTAACCCAGCCGAGAAAAAATAGAGAAAAAAAAGAAGAAAATAGTTATAACACAGACCTTAGTCTTATTTATGGTAGACAAGTAGCAACCAGCTCGTGGAAACAACATAAGTGGCTATAACCCACACAGTTACACACTCCAAACCCAAACTCATAATACGTACTACGTTTACTGTACATATACATGTGGTCAGCTTACCACATATCCCTCCCCGTCACCGAACGGATTTTCGGATCGCGTGGTTCTGGAATTCGGTTGAACAGTTGGGTGACTGATGTATGAGCATGGAGTGGCCACAAATCTTGAATAGTTGTTTCATCGTTTCCTTCAGAGGACCCTCCTGCATAATTAGTAATCGATCTCATTGCTAGGAATGCCATGTTCTCGCTTTCACACACCTGCACATTCCGTTGGACACTTCCAATCAGCACCAAATTTTAACAATAATAATGACCAAATTAACATAATCTCAAGTACCATTGCAATTGCTGCGCTCTCAGTGTCGATGGAGGTCATTTGCAACTGGTTGTGCAGGAAATCCCTGTAAGCCTCGTTATTCACATAGATGTTGGCACTGCTTCCTCTTTCAACTCTCTTAATCATTGGCTGGCGTTGAAGGCATACGCTCGACGACTTCTCCCGCACGCACCTGGGTAACTCTACATTCTGTACTTCAATTCAGTCCACCACACAGCCGTTAGCGATATTTACAATAGTTCATTATTTCAATGAAGCAAGACATCTGACATTTTATATAGTGAATAGTAATAATACCTCCAAGTTCTTGGCAGTTTCATACAAATTGTCATCGACATTGAACAAAAATTTGGGTATTCCCTTCTCGGGATTTCCTTTCACGTAAATCACTTCCCTCTGCGAATACAGCCTCTGTAGTTTATTCGCAACTTTGCTTTCTCCGACGTTGTATTCCGAAAATGTGAGGTTCGCAATGTTGCGATCGAAAGTCCCTTCGTCCCCTCCAAATTTCTGATTTTATCTCACAGAACAATAATTACGCTCAACTATTTATTACATAAACAAGAAGAGACGTTGAGGAGGAATAAAACGGAAGAATGATGTTGCGAAGTACCTCCCAGTAGAAAAAGCCAGTGTGCGCAAATTGTTCGGGAATAGCGACGTCTCCGATGCCGAGTTTGTTAGGATTTGCGCTTCCCGCTCTTCCATAGTGAATTACTGCCCTCATACGTAATAGACTGAGCAGCAACTGTGTCGTCTGTGCTGCATTCACCTGTGCCATGACATACATGCATTCCATTATTAATCATATTAAAGGTTGGTAGTACAGAGTGTCTTTTATTCATTTGTCTTAAATGTGTTTACCATTCCTCTTCCGCTCATCACCACAATAGTCCTACGCCCTTCAATATTTCCCACACGGAACCTCCGACCTGTTACAGAATCACCAACAACATTTAACACAATTTTAGTGACGTTTTAATACTCGGACTGGAAAAGAGAAGTGAATGGGTAAAAAAGAAATTACCGGAGACATCTAGTTCAGACAGGTCCCGGTCCCGGTCCGGTTGGAATGTTCCAGAATGTAGAACTGCGCGGAGTTCTTCTACGTCCGAAACTACCAGACCAACATACGGTCCCCTCATGTTGATACGTCGGATCTTTTCAGCTATCTGCGGAGGAATTTCAGCATGGGAGGGGAATGCGAAGGCAATCATCATCAGCAAAAGAAAAGCTGGGGGAATCATTGTGCGAGCATTGCAGGGTCTCTGGAAAGCCATGATAGACTAACTCTGGATAAAATGGGATGTAACTACTTAGGCTGGTTTGAAATGCAATGCTCTAAGCTCCCATTTATAGGTAGGAACACCGACGATTTTCCACATCTAATAGCTATTAGGGTTTAATTAATATTGTATAACCAAACACACACCTTATCTTGTACATACTATGCCCACGTGAAGAAAAGCCTACGGACATAACAGGACTATGCTTCAACTATAGATGTAAAGGATTGCAATCTCCGATCTCCAACGGTGCGTAGACACGGTGATTACTATCACTTTCAATATGTCGCATTTGACAGTGAAATATGAATATGATTCTTGATCGTTTTGATTCTTTACTTTTTCAATTCACTCGCCAAAAAAAGGTGGTTCATCCTACATGAAAAGTGGCGATCAATTCCACACTATTTGGAACGAGTCTGGACCGTTACGTAGCTTTGATTTTTGGTCGTTTTTATAGTCATCTCTGTTTTAGCCATGCCAGGGCAAAGATAGCAAGTAAAGTTACAGTAAATACCATTGACGTTGTAATCTATTAAATGTATCAAACGCGCAATCATAGTTATAATAAATCGAATCGGACGCAAAAATTGAATGTGGTGTCAATTAATTTTAAAGGAACTCAATGTTGGATAAGATCAAAACGTTGTTGGATGTAACAATTACATCCTCATTGAAAGTGACAAAGAAATGGAATCTTACATTAGTTCTTATCGGATATAGTTTGTTGACAAGATTATTTGCGGTGAATAAAGAATGATAAAGTTAAGAAACATTGGATAAGGATAAGCAGTACGATGGAGATCAATGAGCACATACCGTTTGTAGAAAACTTGCTCGCGGAAAATCGCACTAGTGTGTCTGATACTATTAAAGCAGTAAAATCGCACTACTGTGTCTAGCTTACGACCGACATGTAGAGAATGGGCGACTGAGCTGTCTAAGGCCTATAACTCCGTTTACAATTTCCGTTTTCATAGTTGACAGTGGTTTACAATAAGTATTTAATTTAAGAGTGATAGAGAAAGAAATTTGCGAAGGATGGTTTAAAATTATTGGGAATTTTAGAAGGCATTATTTTTAATAGAATCAAGGGATTAAAATTGAAAAGTTTGGAGACACTTAAAAACTTACAATATTAGAAAATATATATATATAACAAAGGAGTGTTTGTAA
Organism: Torreya grandis; assembly: GCA_037957365.1. NCBI lineage: Eukaryota > Viridiplantae > Streptophyta > Pinopsida > Cupressales > Taxaceae > Torreya > Torreya grandis. Next base: position 307,966 of record JARHVA010008776.1, on the reverse strand, counting down.
TATTTATGATCAATTTAATGATGTCTATATAATATATTTAGATTATATTTTTATATTGATTGACATGTTACAATGGTAAGTAGGGTAGGGTAGAAAGGAGTGGGGTGTAATGTCTATGAGTGTATTAAAATTAAAAATGGCATTAAATTTTTCATTTATTTCACTTTCATAAAGTTTTTTTAACTTAAAATTTAGTTGGAAAAGGGAATTCATAATGAGAAAAAACTAAACGTAATTATGTGATACCTAATAATTGGTAGTAAGTATAACTTGACGACTTATTCACAAAAAGATACCTATCTGTGATTGATTGTCATCGAGGTATCCAAAAAAAATTTCATAGTATGCTCTCCAACAAAATGTGAAATTAACATAATCGATGATTTTAATAACTCTTTATAATGTGTTGATGTCAAACTATTTATTCCATATAAATGTGCTAAAAATGAAACAAGAATTTTATTTTTGAAGACAAAAAATATATTTATTCAATAAATTAGAAAATTCTAATTTTCAATTTCTAATTTCTAATTTAAAATATTACATAAAATAATTTAAAAATTGTTTGGTTTAGATCAAAAAAAATTTTGACAAAAAATTGTGTGAAATTTAAAAATAACATAAAAAACATTTCTAAAAATTAAATTATATGATGTTTTAAAATACATTAAAATAGATTATATTAAAAAAGGTTGACGTAATTTTTTAATAAAAATAATAATTAATGTTAATAAAATAAAATTATATAATATTTTAAAATATATTAGAATAAATTATATTTAAAAAAAATAACTCGATTTTTTAATAAAAATTATAATTATATCAATTCTATTAGATATATTGAATAAATGATAACAAATACATTAAATCAAATAAAACAAAAACTTGAATGATTGAATGATGCAATTAAAAATAAATAAAAACAAAAACAAATACTTGTATATCATCTTTGAAACAAGGAAGAAAAATTATAGCCTTTCACTACGACGATAAGATCCAAATCTTGTTGAATAACTAGTAAAGCTGCTCATTGTCAATAACAAATAAAATGAATCTTACATTAATTCTCGTCATATAGTATGCGCCAAACTCGTATGTTTCAAAATCTACAGACTTCGCCAAAATTGTGAGATTAATGTTAAAAATAAAATAGTGTTTATGATAAATTTAATGATGTGTGACACAATATATTCAGCTTTTATTTTTACATCGATTCACACTCTACAATGGTAAGCAGGATACGGTAGAAAGAACTGGGTGTAAAGTTCATAAAAGTATTAAAATTAACAAACAATATTAAATGTTTCATCTATTTGATTGTAATTATTTTATTTTATTTTTTTAAATTGAGTGGTAAGTGAGGATTTATGATTAAAAATGATTAAATGTGATCATATGAAAAACACAAATTTGGTAGTAAATATAATTTGTTGGCTTTCTCAAAAAAAATTACTTGTTTGTAATTGATTGTCATCAAGATCTCCTAAATGATTTTATTTTAATTTTTAAAAATAGTATGCTCTCTAATATTATGTACAATAAACATATTAAATGATTTCAATAGCTCCTTATAATGTGATGTTCCAAAATCATTTGTTGTATATAAATATGTTGAAGAATGAAATGAGAATTTTTCTTTTCAAGATAAAGATGCATCTCTTCAAGACGTTAAAATGTTTCAATCTTCAATTTTTAGTTTAAATTTGAAAAATTTGATAAAATATTTTGGAAAGTTATTTAGCTTGGATGAAATCTGTTTTTGACATATAATTATATTACACTTAAAATTAAAGTTAAAATTCAACCAAAAAAATTAAACTGTATAATGTTCTAGAATACGTTAGAATGGATTGCACTAAAAAAAAATTGAACCAATTTATTAATAAGAATAATTATATTAAATGAATTCAATAAACAACAGTAAATATATAAAATTAAATATTAAATATATTGTATCAAATAGGATACCAGAAAAAAACCAATGGTAGAATACTGTCATTTTTTTTCAAAAGCAACTTTATATATCATCTTCATTGGGAAAAAACGTACAGCATTTCACTATGGCGATATGATCAAAACCTTGTTGGATGTAAAAATTAACTTGTAAAGCTTTTCAATCACAGTAACAAAGAAAATGAACCTTACATTAATTCGCATATTATGCATTAAGTTGATAAAACTGTTTGCATGATAAAAGTTTAAGTTTGGATAAGGATAAGGAGTACGATGGTGATATATAGCGCCTAGAGCTGCTGAAATAATAACTGGCCACCGCACCGTCCTGTACACTCTTTTCATGAACTGTGAATAGTATCTTGTTATCTCATCCCCAGATTCGACATAACAAAATCCCCCGTCTTTTAACTTCGTTATACTTAACCTTCCTTTTGGAACATGGAAAATCAAATAGATGGTTTGTAATTTATAAATATATCACGTTGTTGCGTTACTTTTTGCGTACTTATTTCACTATTTTTTTAATCCCTTGTGCACAAACCCGTAAGGAATCATCCATTTTATCCAGCGGCCGTAAAACATAGATGGAACCGTAAATAAAGAAACTGAAAATTAAATATTGAAACGAAATAAAAAGAACCTTTAATATTATATTGAGAGCTGTTAGAAATAATACAGACGAAATCAAAAATCCAGTTACTGAAGAAAATAATATATGAACTCAGAAACATATAGACTCAAAAAAGAAAGACTTTTATTCAAAGATTTTTCTGTGTAATAAAGTGCTGCTAATCATTTTCATATATAGCAAAGGAACGCTTAGTTTCACAAACAGTTTAAAAGAATAGACTGCGCACAGTTGAGTTTAACAACAATGTAAAAATAACAAAATAAAATGCACTGATTATGTATGAAGCTTGAACAATTCTATCCTTTTCAATCGTCCCCTGGATGATCAATGGGAATGATGCCCAACTGATGTCATAAAGAAACAAAACTGGCTGTAGGAAGAGCTTTAGTAAAAATATCAGCTACTTACTCCGATGTTAGACAAAATTGCAATTTTGTTTGCCCCTCTTGAACCAAATATTGATTAAAATGATGTCAGATCTCTATATGTTTTGATCTAGCATGAAACATAGGATTCTTCATTATGGCAATATTGCTACTGTTATCACAAAAAGTGTAGTTGGATGTTCCTGAATCAAATGTAAATCTTCCAATATCATTCAAATCCATATTGCTTAACAACTTGTTGGTGCTGCTGCAATATACTCTGCTTCTACTGAAGAGAGAGCCACAATTGTCTTCTTTTTACTATTCTAGGATACAACTCTAGAACCAAGGGAGAATATATAACTAGATGTAGATTTTCTATCATTAACCTGAACCAAATCAATCATAATCTATGTAGCCAATCAGCTCAATTTTTTTAGTGGAAGAATAATGATTGCCAAAATTTTGTGTACCACTCACATACCGTAGGATTCTATTAACAACATGATAATAAGACTCATGTAGATCCTGCATGAATCAAGAGATGAGACTCACAACATACATAATGTTAGTTCTTGTTGTAGTGAGGTACATGAGGCTTCCAACCAAAATATTGTACAAAGTAGCATGTACTATGAAACTTGCATCTTCCTTGGTTAATTTCTCACTGAGGGATACGGGAGTTGAAAATGTTGTACATGTCATTATTCTAAACCTTTTCAATAAAATATCTACATACTTTTTTTGATAAATAAAAATACTTGGTGCTTATTGTTGCACTTCCACACCAACAAAATAATGCATGAGTCTTAGATCTGACATTTCAAATCCTTATTTCATTTCTGCCTAAAAATTCTCTAAGAGAGTTTTATTATTTTATTATTAACTATATAAATAAGATCATCAACATAAAGACAAATAATGAGAATATCATTACCAATACGTTGGATATGCATGGTTGGATCTGAATGGTTTCTGTTGAATCATTTTTTCAAGAAATAACTATCAATCCCTGCATACCAAGCACGAGGAGCTTGCTTCTATTGGAGAGTTGTCATGATGATATCATGGTGGTGTCATGTAGGTGTCTTGGTGAGTGGATTATGTACTTTGTTAGTCTATATGACAATGACATAGTGTGCAATATATTTATTCTTGTATACTTGAAAGATGTTGGTTGATCTTCACTATTGATATGGATAGAGTTATTGAAGGATGAGTATGGAGGTTTGAACATGTGAAAAAGGTCCTATATGATTTTATCTATACTTGGAGATCTTGTGTGCATAAATTTAATTCATATGGTAGTCCATGGTTTTGATCTAGACACTTTAGTATATAGATGAGTAGGCAGTTTGATGACATCACCATTGCCATGTGAAAGTGAGTCAAGGGAAGATGGTCATATGGTTATGATCATTGTAGTCCCTAGTTTTTATGCACCAGATCTCACGTCATGTGTCGAAGGATGATCAAAGATATGAGGGTATAAAGTTGGCTTCTAAGATAAATTTTAGTGTTTTCTCATACTTAGCCAATTTTGTAGTGTGGTAGAAAGAGTCGAGTGAGTATTTTGATGGTACTATATCTTACACATGTGAAGATGTCAAGAAAATTTAATCATATGTGTTTATTTATTTTGAGTAAAGATGATTTGCGCTAAGTTTGATATCATGCGTTGAAGCACGATAAAAATTATAGATGCTCAAAGTTGGCCTCTCAGATAGATTTGGACATGGTTGGTTCTGTGACAAAAGTTTATGAGAAGGTAATTTAATGGCATTATATCTCACATGCATGAGATTTTCAAGAGCAGTAAGCTATATGGTTGGATTCTTCCAAAAAGAAAATCATTTTGTTGAAATTTGAGATCTTATAGTTAAGAACGAAAGAATTTATTGAGGTCAAAAAAATGGCTACTCATACATATTGATAGGGTCCCCATACGTAGTCATTTTTTAAAGTGTTAAATCTGAATCAGGATCAATGATGCATGAGTGCTCTAAGGATTCAGGAGGTAGCGAGATGTAGATAGGTACATGATGTTTAATGTCTGAGTAAAGGTATATGATCTTGATCTAACAACTAGCAAAATATCATATAATTTGGCCAATGGTGAGCATTGATCGATAAAGACCTTATTGATCTATAGAGATCAATGGAACGTATCAAGTCAAAATTTTGAGATGGCATGAGATGAGGTCAATGTGATAGTTGTTTAACATTTAGCTTTGGTGGTATATATGTTAAATCTTGGACAACATCGATGGTAAGAGATTGATATTAAGCTAAGAGTCCATGAGATTCAAGCATTGTGTTCAAAGGTTAATTGTGACCGTTGTTATTCAAATATTTGAATTTTTCATAAGAAAAAATAGAGCTTTATATTTAGATCATATCTTTTGATATAAAAGGAATTTTCTGATGTAGTAAAATTTAAATTTGTAGAAGAATCCATGGTGCATCTAATGAACCTAATTTGAAGATCTAAAAGTAAGTATAGTTAAAGATATTGAGCCTAGAAGTTGACTGTGTGTTTGTGCCTATTCTGTAAGTAACTCGAGAAGGATAATCAAGCTTGTATTGATGTTTTTTTTATGTCTTATAATGTCTTAGTGATTTGGGAATATTGTAAACTGCATGAGGATGCTATATGTGGACTTTGAAGGTGTGATCAATTAATCTTGAGTATGAACAATGCTTAAAAAGTTGATTGTGTATTCACTCATGGTGATTGTGTGTATAAGGTCAGTGTTTGAGTTATTTGAGCATACGTAGAGGTGAGATACATTGACTATGATCATTTTAAGATGTCAAAGGGGATATAAGGAGTAGACCCATGTATTTGAAAGTGGTCTAATGTTCTTCTTCTTCTTAAGGGAGTGTTAAAATAGTGAATGGGTTCACATAAGACCTATAGGACCTATAAGGGCCTTATTAAAAGGTGTAGTTGCTTAAGGGTGAGCCATAGTTGTTATGGCAAACCTATGGAGATTGTATTGAGCCTTATCTTCATGTGAGAGATGCCTTAAGGGATAATTCATGCCTAATGGTTGACCAAGGTAGTAATTAATCAAGATTGATCTATAAATAGTGAAACCAAAGATGATGGGTTCTAGACTTGTATGTGAGATTTGGAGAGTTTTAGAAAGAGGCTTATGTATGTTTTTATGGAATAAAGGAGGGTTAGAGTGCCCTAAGGATATGTTGAAGATTAGATCAATTTGAGGATTATTTATATGACTTTTAGGTCATAATTCTATTGGCATACGATTGATCTTGTAGATTAAGAGTAAGGGAAGGAGAAGAGAGATAACCTGAGGTCCATCATCAGGAGTTATTGGCATCAGTTCAGAGGTGAAAGTGTTTTCATAGGTGTTATTATGGTATCTCAACATCTAAGGTGGTTGTATCATCCTTGCAAGGTAATGATTTATAAAAGGTCTGATTGTTGTTGAATCTTAGTTAAACAAGTGTAGTAGCACCTTGTGGTATTAGGGTCTCATTAAATAGGGATTGTAGTTTTTTGATCAGTTGTAGCTAGTCTAAATTGGATCTAGATATTATAGGACTATAACCTATTATTGGTTCCACTAGGTTTTATTCCCCAAGAGGTTTTCCCACATATGTCTTATGTTATGTGATTGATCTTGCATTGTCTTTCTTGCTCATTACTATGAATGTTATCTATACTTCATGAATGATTATCATAGTTGATTAATTTTTGTAAAGATCATAATTAAAGTTGGATTATTTAGGCTCACTGATTCACCCCGCTCTCAATGATTTTACCTCTAATAATTTCTATCAGAGCTAGGTCCTTTGGTAAAAGCTTGACATCTTGAAGGTGATCTAAGGTAGAATGGCTATTCAAAATGTGTAAGGTGGTTTGTCTACTAAAAAAGATCTAATGTTCAATGGATCTAATTATACATTTTAGATTGTTAGGATGAATACCCACAGTATGTCCCAAGATGTCTCATTATCTACTCATGTTGATAATGAAGAAATCAAGATCAAGGAGAAGACCAAAGTGTTATTTGAAGCCAGTCTTGAGGTATGTATGGATCCAAGTGAAAATATTGCTATTGTTGAGTATATATCATGTAAAGAACATCAATTATCTATGCCTAATGATAAGGTTCTAAGCTGTAAGAATTTTTTTAAGATGAAAAGCTATCTAATGAATCTGTGTTGTCTCCATGTAATGATAATCTAATCATATAAGAAAAGGAAAATACTATAGCGGTTGAGGAAGTTGTTTCTCTAAAGCCAAAGAAGAAGAAGAAGAAGAAGAAGAAGAAGAACTACAAATATCAAATGAGTAAGGAGGACATGGAAGATGAGGATTTTTTTTAGTTTTAGAAGGATTGAGGTATAGAAGGTGTCTTTATCTATACTTCTTAAGAGACTCCTTTCAGTGGTGAAGCAAGGTTGTGTGATCAAGTTGATAATTTCAATTAGAGAAGGTCTTTGGTTAAGGGGGATCAGTAATTTTATGATATTGTTTCAAAGGTTTGTGAAGGAACTGTAATACAAAGTTAGATTGGATGGTTCTAGGTGAATTAATGAATTTAATTCAAATATCAAGAAGTGTTTAGTGCCCATAAAGGTTTGTGTATTTCTTTATGGTATTATCTACATAATTTTGAGGAATAAAAGTATGTATGTGCTAATTGAGTATTTTTTAGTGATCTTAATTTTATCTATTTTTGGTTTAAGGGTATTTAGGCCTAAAATGTGTTATAGGATGTATGTGTTCCCAAAGGTACAAAAACTTAGTTTTTGATCTGAAAGTATGTTTCAAAGGATGAATTTATGATGCAAATTGGTGTGCTTTAGGGGGCATATGAGAGTGCTCCAAATATGAATTTTTAGGTCCTGAAGATGTGTCTACTAAAAATTGTGGGATTTGCAAGTTTCAGGTAGGGCTATAAGAAGGTTAAACATACTTAGTTTGAATAAGATTTATTTTTTATTAATTTATCCAAAAGATCAAGTTATGAGTATAAAAATGTATATTCTCAGGTTGGTTTAGTGCATGTTTTTTATTTTGTATAACACAAATGCAGATTTGCTGGTCATGGAAGTGCCTTGAGAAAGAAGGCTAGTAAGCCTGCATGGTGGTTCTTCATGGTGTGTTGATATGGATAGAGTTACTCTAAATGATTGGTTAATATTCAGTGTTGATATGGATAGAGTTATTCAAGGATGAGTATGAAGATTTGATCATGTGAAAATGATCCTATATGATGATATATATGCTTGAAGAGCTTGTGTGCATAAGTTTAATTCATCTAGTAGTCCATAGTTCTCGTCTAGACACTTTGGGTCTAGTAGCAGAAAAGATGAGTAGGTAGTTTGAGGATGTCACCATTTCCATGTCGGAGTGAGTCACGAGGAGTTGGTCATATGGTTATGATCACTATAGCCCCTATTTTTTATGAAATAGATCTCAAGTCATGCATCGAAGCATGGTCAAATATATGAGTGTAAAAATTTAGGTTCTAAGACAGATTTTAGTGTTTTCCTATAACCAATTTTGTAGTGTGGCAAAATGATTCGAGTGAGAATTTTTGATGGTGTTATATCTTTCACATGTGAAGGTGTTAATAAAATATTATCATATGGGTTTGTTAATTTTTGAGTAGCGATGATTTGTGCTAAGTTTTATATCATGCACTAAAGTTTGATAGAAATTATGGATGCTCAAAGTTGACCTCTTAAGAAAATGTAGACATGGTTGGCTCTGTGACATAAGTTTATTAGAAGTCACTTTAATGGTGTTATATCTTTTATGGGATATAGTATCAGGATAAATAGTTTATATGGTTATATTCTCCTAAAAATAGAGATCATCTAGTCTAAATTTGTTATCTTTTGAAGTGCAAAAATGGCTACTCATGCATATTGATAGGGTCCCTATACTTGGTCATTTTTGAAGGTATTAAAGCTTGAACAAGATCAATGATACGTGAGTAATCCAAGGAGTTAGGAGGAAATGAGATGAGGATAGGTGTATGATGTTTAATGTCTAAGTAAAGGTACAAGATTTTGATCTAATGGCTAGCAGATGATCATATAATTTGATCAATAGCGAGGGTTGATCGATAAAGACCTTGTTGATCTACAGAGATTGACAGAGCATCCTACGTTAACATTTTGAGATGGCGCAATATGAAGTCAACATGATAGTTGTTTAACATATGGCTTTGGTAGTATATGCATTAAATCTCAGACAAGATTGATGGTACGAGATTGGTCCTAATTTGAGAATCCATGAGATTTGAGCATTATGTTTAAAGGTTAATTGTGACTATTGCTATTCAAATATTTGAATTTAACATAGGACAAAATTATAGCTCTGTATTTCAATTATATCTTTCAATAGAAGAAAAAGAAATCTCTTGAGTTAAAAGTAAAGTGGTAGAGGACTCCATGACACATATAATGAACCTAATTTGAAGATCTGTAAGGTAGTACAATCAAAGATTGAGACAAAAAGTTGACTATGTGTTTGTGCCTATTCTGCAAGTGATTCAAGAAGGATAATTGAGCTTGTATTCATGTTATTTTGATGTCTAACCATGTCTTAGCTATTTATAAGTATTATAGACTCCATGAGGATGTTTTGTACAGAATTTATAGGTGTGATCGATTTATCTTTAGTATGCACAATGATGAAGAAGTTGACTATGTGTTCATTCTTGGTGACTATGTTTATAAGGTCAATGTTTGAGTTGTTTTACCATACACGAAGGTGAGATAAGTTGACTATGATTATTTGAGGATGTCAAAGGGGACATACGGAATAGACCCATGTATTTAAAAGTGGTATTTTGTTCTTATTCTGTTGGAGGGAGTGGTAAATGAGTGAATTGGTTGACATGAGACCTATAAGAGCTACAAGGTCCTTATTAAAAGGTGTAGCTACTTAAAGGTGACCCATAGTTGTTATATTCTACCTATGGATATTATATCTTGCATTGTCTCTCTTGCTCATTACTATGAATGTTGTTTATACTTCATGAATGCTTGTAGTAGATGATTAAGTTTTGTAAATATCAGAATTAAAGTTGGAATATTTGGGCTCACTAATTCACTCACATCCCCTCTCAGTTAATGTACCTATAACAATTTTAACCCATAGAGATGTTTTTTTCAACTTGTAAACCAATTTTTATTTACCTAGAATTTCATAGCCCATGGGTTATTCCACATAGACTTCCTCATGTATATAACCATTAAGGAAGGTTGTTTTCACATGCATCTGATATACTAGCACCTTATGTTGTGCAGCAATAGATAATAAGATCTTGGTTGTATCAATTATTTCAACAAGAGAAAAAGTTTTCAAATAATATACTCCATGTGTTTATGTAAATCCCTTAGCAACTAGTCTTTACTTGCGTCTTTTCATATAACCATTAGCATGATATTTCACTTGTAAATCCATTTGACATCAATCATCTATTTTATTTTTGAAGTTTCACTAATGCCCATGTATTATTTCTATAAATTGCTTGCATCTCATCATTCATAGCATCAATCCATACTGTTTCTTTTACTGCTTCTTCATATATAGAGGGTTCAAACTAAATTATACTAAGCAAAGCAAAATTAGCTATTGGAATCACATTACTCCTCTAATAAAATTCATTTAAACTTCTAACCTTTATTGATTGGCTTGGACTTGATGCTAGACTTGAACTATCACTTGAAGGTGTGCTAGCAGATGAACCTGGTGAACTTGAGCTACTATTAGGTCTTGAACTTCCACTTGAGCTTGTGGGGAGAGGGAGAACACTTCTAAATTATATGTCCATCATTATTGTGGTGTTTTTTATTGTACACATTTTTACCATTCCCATTCTCCCTTTCATCAAAAACCACATCCCACCTAATAATTCATTTCTTTGTGTCACAGTTATAGAAACTGTATCCTTTAGTTACATTAGAATATCCCATAAAGATACAATGTTAAGATTTTGCATCCAACTTCATCCACTTCTGAAATAGAATATGAAAATATGCAAGATAACTAATATATGAAGATGAGCCAGTGAAGGCTTTTGACCACTCCAAGCTTCCTTTGGAGTGATTTTATGAAGTGCTTTTGTGGGGCTTCAATTCAAGATGTATATTATTGTTACCACTACTTCTCCCTAATAATAATTTGGAATATTTTTTGACTGCAACATACTTCATGCCATTTGAATAATGGCATGGTTATTTATTTTTGGAGTAACATTTTGTTTTGGGGTATAGGCTACAGTAACTTGTCTCTTGATTCCATTTTTGTTATAAAAATTAGAAAACTCTTTACAAGTGAATTATCCCCCTCTATCTATTCTGAGTATTTTGAGATAATACTTCCATTTTTTTTTAGCCATAACATTAAAGTTTTTGAAGTATTCAAAATCTTAAAATTTCTATTTAAGAAAATAAATCCATGTGTGGTGAGAAAAATCATCAATGAATGTCAAAAAATAAAGATTCTTACAAAAATATTCCTCTTGAATAACACCACAAATGTCAACATGCACAAGCACTAGAGGAGATTTTATCCTCCAATATTTGCTTACTAAGAAATTATCTTGATGCTGCTTACCAATTGCACACCCTGAACAAACTTCTTCTTTTGCCTGAATTGTTGGAAGTCCTTTCACCATATTCTTCTTATGAATTAAATTTAATCCTTAAAAATTTACATAATCGTAATGTTGATGCTATAACCAAAATTATCTATGGTTACTTTGAAGACATGCATAGTAGGAGAATGCAATGTGAGAGTAAATAACCTATTCTCTGTCATAGGAACCTTTGCTACAAGATTATAATTAACTAATTTATCAAATATTTTGCAATAGTTATCTTCAAACACAATTTTTTAATTTTATGATATAAGCTACCCAATACTTATAAGGTTATGCTATAATTTGGGCACATGCAAAATATCATTAATATAAGTAGTTTTTCCTTACTTAATTTTTATAGCAAGGGTACCTTCTTCCATCACATCAACCTCTTTATTGTCACTGAATTTTACTTGAATTTTTACAAATACATCTAATTTGACAAAGAAATCAAATTTACTTGTCATATGATTAGAGTAGCCACTATCTAAGAACCACACATATTTTTTTTATTTTCATTCACCAAATTTCATGTGAATAAGGTTGAGGGATTAGGATCTTAAAAAGACTCTTTAGTATGGTTGGCTCTTGACTTGTTCAAGTCAAATTTATTCTTTCTACACTTAGATTCATAATGTCCATAATGTTCACAATATTTACACTAGATGTTTCTCTGATCCACAAAACTTGTACCTCTTGCTCTTCCTCTATTGTTACTTCTTCCTCTTCCTCTACCACATCCTCTATTATTAGAAGGCTCCCCTTGAGATTTTTTTATTACATAAAAATAAGTTGTTGATTTGTTTTTAACTTTCACTATAGACTAGAAAGCTTACACTAAACTCTCCACAGAATATTACAAACACTCCTTATGAGATTTTAAAGAACCAACCAACTCTACCACTTTGAAGGTGGTGAGATTTTTGCTTTCATTAATGGCTATCACCACTAGATCAAATTTAGTCAGAAGATTTCTCAATATCTTTTTTACAATTTTTTTGTTCTCTAATTACTTCCTCTTATGTTCTAATTTGATTCATAACACCTTGAGTCCCAGTAATAAAATATTGAATAGACTTAGTTTCTTTCACCCTTGAATTTTCAAAATCTCTTCTTAATATCTGAAGTCTTACCAATCTAACTTTATTAGAACCTTGGTATACAATTTGTAAAGCCTCCTATGCATCCTTTGATTTTGACATACCATTAAAATGGGTAAAATTGAAATATCTAATGTATATTAGATAGCAAATAGTGATCGATTATCATTATTTTTATCTTCTTTTAAATATATAAATATAAGGCTTATCTTCTATTATAAGGTGGCTATTGGTTGTTCATTTTATCTAAGTTTAGGTTCTTTAATGTTTTGGGATCAATTATTGTATGCATGTATTATCAACTTTGTTATGTTGGTTGTAGTTGTACAAATATTAGTAAGCTTTAAGAGCATGCTTATGTCTCCCTTATCGAAAGAGAAGACTCACCAATCTTGTTACCATGGTAGCATTTTGGAAAAATTGTGTATGTAAGATTTCATTGTAAAGTTAATGAAAAGGTCTAGGTTTCTTACTCTTTCCTTTTCATGAATTCTAAAAATATATTTTATAAATATTATTGATTAGATATTTGGTTTAATATTTACTACTAGTTATCACTTCAAGCATAGATACAGATTATAACACCCTTTCTATATTATTTTTAGAATATGTTGTTGAATAATTTTTTAGGGCACCCTAGGTTTATGAATTTAATGTAAAAAATAATATGAGATTCTAGTTTCAGTGTATGTTATAGTCTTTCAAAGGATCATTTAGGTATTTGTATTTTATTGGCACCAATAAATGCAAATCACTCCTTTGTATAGTTTTAGTGTATGTCCTACCCTATTCTACGATACACATATTACATCCTTTGCATATGGTAAGTGTTATTTACCTTTCACATGTATAAAATATCACCTATATAATATGTGTTTACATTTCATGCTTTAAATTCCAAAATTATAGTCTTTTATTCATCCCTTTGTTGTTGAACTTTTTTAGAACAAAATTTGCAAGTAATTTCCCATCTATCTTTAGTAGCTTGTATCTGACATAAAGTATTTATTCATCCCATGTGACAACCCTTCCCTGATGAAGTGAATAAGTTTGGTTGTACCCTAGTCATATTTGTGTCTCTTTATGCTAAAACTCTCCATGGAGGTTGAGTTGCAGAATCACTCCGTGTGAGTAAGCTACAATTTAGGTCCTCTCTCCTTGGTTTAGGAAAAGCCAAAGTATCAGGGAGCTGACCATACCCTTTATCGGTGCCTCTCAATCACTTTCTACATTCAGTCCATTCTTGATTCCAAACCCTTCCCTAGCTACAATGACATACTAATGGGTTTTTCATCTTTGTTTTCCATTTCTATCAAGTGTGCAAGGCCAAGCAAAAGAGGTATACAATTGGGAACCAATAGATGGATGTATGGCTATTTACTAATTTAAGCTCTATTAAAATAATGTTAAAGTTCATTTAAATATTTTTCATAGAATTTTTTTTGTTTAGATCTACATATGATTATTTAGATCTACATATGACTATTTAGATCCATGTGAAGCTTCAACGTCATGAGTACTAGACAGTGGGGCTTGTTTTTTTGGGTTGGTTAGTTTTATAGGTTATCCTACATATAGTTGTGGGTAATGTTCTTATGTGTGGGGTTGGTTGAACTAAATAATTTTAATTTATATATATTTGGTTTATTTTGGTTAGTTTACTCAATGTGTTAGTGGAGAACATACACCGCTTTTATAATTTTTAGTTAATAATGTTAATAGATATATTAGATAATGTTAGTTTGTGAAAAAGTAGTTGGTTTTAACAGGTTGGACCTATATTATAGTTAATTTCTGTAAAACCTTTGTAAAACCTTATAAAACTTGTCCTCTTTGAAAATATTTTTAATAAAGAAATTTTATGCCTCAGTAAAGTGTTGTTGTTAACTTAATATAATGTAATTTTCACATTTTATTTTGTATGCATAGTCCTAAAAATGATATCAAGGTCTAGTTTATCTTGTGAAGGAGGAAGCCATGAAGTAGGAGAGAGAAAGCCAGGTTTGAAAGAGCCATGAAAAAAAGAAAGGTATAAATTAATATAAGCATGTTCAATTGTCAATTGTAAAATTGATTTTTTATTCTAATTAAATCCTTTGTTCAATATCACAATTATTTTTTATTCCTATCAACACTTTTATATATGATCCATGAAAATAGATTATATGCCCCCAAACTAATTTGAAACCATTTTCACTATATTGTATAACATGTACCACTAGAAACCAATGTTTAAGATTTCAGTTGTTGTTATACAGATAATATTCATCTTGTAAGTCCTTTTTCTAAATAAAAACATGCTAGTTTTTTTCTATGTATGACCTCCCCACCCTCAAGCAAAAGTTCTATGGCATGTTGATGTAGTAATTATTCATTTATAGAGTCTAAAATCCCTAGTTACTATTATGGATGCCTTGATATTAATTTTAAAGCCTTTGTATGCTTCTTGTATGGCCAATAACTCAACATGGAGGATTTTTACGAATCTAACTTTACTTTATATGGCATTTTGCTATTTCAACTAGGGCTAAGATTTGACGTTCACCCCTACTTGTTGACTAAAAATTCAATGATGGTTTACCTTTATTTTAGACCTTTTGATAATGGTTTAAAAAATATTTAACTACAATATATATATATATATATATATATATATATATATATATATATATATATATATATATATATATATATATATATATATATATATGTTTATAATCTGCCTTTACAATAATTTAAATTGATTTATTTCTCTCTCTAATAAATATTATTTTGGAAATATATGCATAGCTTTTACTTGTAAATTCATCACTCTGGTTATATGCTATTTTTTGAAGGTAAAAATTGAAATTATAGTTTCTCCAAAGGTGCAACAATAATTTAAATTATCCCAAAGGTAAAACTGATAAAATTGTCAGTCAAACAATAATTATAATTATTTTATGTTGTTTCCCCTAAGTTAGAAAATTCCAAATAATAAATATTTAAAATATAAAATACAAATAATAATAAAGTAAAAATTGTAATTTTAATTTGCAGCTTCGGTTTCCCCATATCACCCTATATTCTACACTATTTCCCAATAAATGTATGTTATGTTGTTCTATCTCTCTCTCATATGTATATCTAAAAATAGATGATCCCATAACACCAAATACACTTATATTATTCAAGGTGTAAAATACTTATTACTTACCTTATTATATTATGAATTACTTATGCATTACAAAATAGAAAATATGATTACATGATTACTTTTTTTCAATATAAACACTAGATTTTTAATGATTTCTGAGTGTATTTTTATAGGATTTTAGTTTACCAATATATAACAAATACCTTAAATATAAACTCATAATTTAATATTTTTGAGGAATAATTATTTTGATATAGATACATTAAGATATAAAATTATGGTAAGGTAACATACCTCATAGTTTACATAATTAAATATATATGATGTTTCCATTAATGTTGATATGTAGCAGTAATGAAAGTTTTCAAGAGTCTCACCATGATTTGAGAGTAAGTTGTGTCAATTAGATGTCCGTTGACTTGGTTGAATATTAAAAAATCAATCATTTTTGCTATAAAGCAAATTGTTTTCATGTGTCAATGTAGCCAATGGCCTCACCTCAAACATTTGTTGACCTATGATCAGGCCACTAATTTTTTTTATTTATAGCCTCATCCATACGTAGTGATATATCTTTTTCCTATATGAATCCTTAGAAATATAGATAAGCTCGCAACAAAAGTGGCTTCTAGCCTGTAACCACTATCAAGATATAGGATTTCCACCTACAAGTTGCCCATAGTAACTACAGGTTTTCACCTATAGGTTACTCGTAGCAACTACAGATTTACACCTGTAGTTACTATGGAAAACCTGTAGGTGAAAACTCATACTTATGGGCAACTTGTAGGTGGAAACTTGTAGTTTCTATGGGCAACCTATAAGTGAAAGCTTACAATTGTTATGGGAAATCTATAGGTGAAAAATAAATAAAATAACCTAAATTTAACTATTAAAAAAAAAAGAAATATAATCAAATAATATTAATTTTTATGAGTTATTGACAAAAACACTCTTAATTTACATATAAAATTAAACATTAAAGGTTTGAAACTCTTCTATTTTTAATATCTTTCAATATTTTGTGCACTAAATCCAAATCCACTTCTAATGCATCTTGCCTATTAAGTGACACTCTCATTAATGCATATAACATGTCCACCTAGAGATTACTTATAGTAACTGTAGGTTTTTACCTATAGGGTCCTAGTAGCAACTATAGGTTTATACATGTAGTTGCTATGGGCAACCTACATGTGAAAGCCTACAATTGTTATAGCTAACTTATAGGTAAAAACCTACAGTTGCTATGGGAAACCTATAGGTGAAAGCTTGTAGTTGCTATAGGTAACATGTATGTAAAAACCTATAGTTTCTAAGGGTAACATGTAGGTGAAAAGAAAACAAAATAACATATAATCAAATAATATTAAATTTTATGAGTTATGGACAAAAAAATTCTTAATTTAAAAATAAAATTAAACATAAAAGGTTCAAGACTCTTTTATTTTTCATATTTTTCCATATTCTTTACACTGAATGCCAATCCACTTCTAATGCATCTGGCCCATTAAGTGACACTCTAATTAATACATTTAACGTGTCCAACCCTAGACTTGTTTTTTAAATATCTTTTATAGGATTTTGTCTTGAAAATCCTCTTTCACATGTCACTGTGCTTGCAGAGATGTTAACAATTGCTTGCCATAATCTCATCATATTAGGGTAAAGAGAATTCCAATGCTTTATATTACAAAACACTCTCCATGATTCCTTCATAGAAAAATCCTTGCAAGTTAAATTGAATGAATCAACAAAAAAATGCAACTCTCTTTTATAAGCTTTAGCATCCAATGACATTTCAAATTCCATTTGATCTCCTTTATTGGTAGGTTGTAAATGTGTCGAAAGAACATCTAGCCATTATTCTGAACTTTTCTCTCAACCTTTGTGTTCTTGTTGATAGAATTTGGGGATAAATAGTTTGGCATCATTAAAAAGAGGAAGATTAGGGAATCTTTCATTCAAATAATCTATAAGATCTTGAAAGTAGTCTTATGCAAGCTTCTTGCAACTTTATAGTGTTCCATAAATTCAAGGTTTCATTTTTTTTTTTTTGGCATCACTAAAACAAAAGTTAGCATCAAGAACATAAACATATGATAGACCATGTTTATCATTGACTTCACCTTTTTTATACATGATTTCAATAAATCCATTAGTAATTTCAACTAGGAAATTTGAATGATATATTGTGCCTTCAACAAATGTTTCACTCCTCAAAAAACATCTTGTAAGGTTACTAATGGTCACCTCTAAAGACATGTTAAGAATGTTGATATAAATGCTATCTTCTTGAAATATTTTGTTTAATATATAGAGATCACCTAAAACCTCTGTAAGCATATGCAAAAAAACTGCACTGAATAATTTCATGTCTTATCATACCATGATGAGCTACTCCTTTCATTCTTCCATAGTGTTAAAATTACTGGTATAAGTGTTACTACCCTTAGACTGACCTCTCCCCTAGATAACCATTTAACTTCATGTATTTTTAGAACATCAAGAACATCAATTTTCATGACCTTAAGTAGTGATGCTAATTCATTATTTATTTTTGGACAATTTTTCACCCATGAATATAACTTATTTTCAATCTTTTCCACATACATCAACTTAGGAACCCTCTTTGAAGCATCTGCTGCTTCCAATGACTCTCGATGTGCTATACAATGAATTTTGATCAATTTTAGAACATATTTTTTTAAATATGAAACAAAACCATTTTCATGTCCTATCATTGTCGATGCCCCATCTATAGAAATATCAATCAACATCTTCATTGGAAGCCATCACTCATTTATCAATTCATGCACATTATCATATATTATTTATCCTTTACCATTGGGCACATTCTTAAGTACCATAAATTGAGAAATTGATGGTCCAATACCTTTTGAGTCTATATATGTAGCATAGAGAACAAGATGTTTTTCAAGACTATGATCAGTGATTTCATCCAAAATTAATGAAAATAAATGGCTATTTAACATATTATGAACTTGCATCTTTTCAAGGTACTTTGATATGCAATGCATAAACTCATTTGTAGCAAAATAGTTTCTATATGAAGTATATTCTAAGGACTTTGGAATATTAGGTGTTTTTAAATATGAGAGAAACTTGAAAAGTTTTTTATATTTTGACAATGATAAATCCTCTTGGAAAACAAAATATGATGTTTCCATTATGGTGATCAATCTTTCTTTATTACTATCATGAATTTTTACATGTTGTGGGATAGACTTGACCTATTTCTCCTTAGCACATAACCCTGCACTAGCTACTTCCTTATGCCATATAGATTTCTCATGAGTTGAAAGAGAATCATGTTATATTTTAGTGCATCTATTCCCTATACCCCAAGGTCCAACTTTTTGATACATTACACAATAGTCACACTTCATGAATATTTTATCATCATGCTCAAAATGAATTAACCATTGAAACTTATCTACCCATTCATGATGGAACTTTCTTCTTTTTATCACATTTTTTTTTAACCTATTCATCAAATTGTCCCTCTGATGAATCTGACAAAGTTCCAAATATTTCATTTATTTTTTCTTTCACTTCAGGGTCTATATCTTTTCTACTTGCCCTCTCCAAGGGAATATCTAAGGGAGTGCTTGAACTCTCTGGTTTTCGAAATCCATAAATTTCATGAATAGTATGTTGATATTTTTTTGGATGACATTATAAAATTACCTCCAGGTTGCATGTTCAAAATATTATGTTACCATAATTTTAAATTTAAAAATTAACTATACTAACTTTAACATAATCCACAAATAATTGGTATGGATATCTTCTTAGAATTCAATTATAGAATAAGGATAAGAACTCCATAGATTTCAATAATATGAACCTAAGATTATAATGAAGTTATGTAGCCATTATGTCATACACTTAGTCATGGCACCCAATTGCTTATCATTGGCAATGACTGCCTAGTATGGTGTTTACAATTTTGTCTTCCCCTATGCACAAGGGTAATGACTTTAAGAGGAAAAACCATATGTTATGTGAACGTTATGCTTGTGTCTAGGATTCAAATGTGTGATAATCTATTTGTCTGCATTAAAAAATCAAATAAAGTGATAACACTAAAAAATGGAATAAGATAAAAACTTTTGGTGCACAATAGTTTACAATGTAATAATTATTCTTGATACGAAAAAAAAGATATATTCATGACAAAATAGTATAGATTTGTATTTTTTTAACACAAAATTGATCATGGTCAGGCTTTGTTAGGCCATACACCTCTTGTAATAGTTATGATTGCAAATTTGTGAAGAGTTTCACTACCACTTCCAACTTACAACTCCCTATATCAAGCAATGCATGTACATGAAGCATAACTATGCAAATGCCAATTTCACATGGTCTGAAATCCCTCCATTATTACTTCCCAATTCCCAATGTGGACTCTCTTCAATCCCATAAAAATCCAACCCCAACCATTTGCATTCTAAAATCTAAATCCTTCATCAGTTCATCAATAATTATGCCCTCTTTCTTATATTCGCCTCACAATTTTATTACTCCTTTTTATAAATCTAACATCCCATAGGTTCATAGATTGAATTGCTTTAGGACACTGAGGATGTCACAACAATCAAAAAATGTACCCGACATAGAAGGAATAAAGGAAGTCAATGTAAAGCAACTGAGTCCACAGTCTACCATTACTAGTTTTTTCAAGGAATAATATAAAATTAGAAATAGAAAAAAATATTTTTAGCCGTAACTGATGTTGTGATCTGATCTATGCATAAAAACTTACAGAAGATGACCATTGAGAAAATGAGATGCACAAAAACTTACAGAGTTGTGGTGGAGAGGGGTTTTTGTTTGCCTTCAGCATGGTTTTGCATACAAACACGCAGAGCTTTGCTCTTATCCTTTTCTTCATACATCCAAACAGAGCATTCTCAAAATTGATTAACATAAGTATAGACTATAGAATGAAGTTTGGAAGACTCCAAAAACATGTAGAAACAGAGAAAAAAAGAATTGCAAGCATTAGATTTCCCAAACAAGTGAACAACAATAAGAAATAAATGAGTTGGATAGATGTGCCACGCCATTGGAGGCAACATTAAGAAATAAATGAGGTGGATGGACTGGGATGTAACCAGAGAGTAGAGGTGCACCGTGCACGTATGTGAACCGCTGTAATATATTAAAAAATGACACTTCTAAGGTTCCAACTTCCAAGTGGGCCTTATAAGGCTATAAGCAAAAATGACAGGGACATTACATATGCACACATCCTTTTGACGGGGTTTAGAAAAATTTAAAAGTCTTTGGTGACGATTTATAATAAAATAAAACCGTAAAATACTTTCCAACCCCTTAAAAACGTTCAGGATGGGCGTCAAATCTTAGAACTGCTTTCAATGAGCAGTTTTACATGGTAATGTTTACATTCCTCAAGGGTTTGATATTATCGCCATAGTGAAAGGGTACGATTTTTCTTCCCCATTTCCGTTTAGGAAATGAAGATGATGTACGAGGCTCCTTTAAAAAGAACTGACACCATCCGATTTGTTCGTCCGATTCAAACAAATATAATTGATAGAATTGATGGATTACGACGTCAATGGTCTTGTTATAAGTCATCGTCTCAATCAAAATAGGTAGAATAGAGAACATAAATAGCATCAGCCAAGGTTAAAACAAAAATGAGAAACGATTAAAAATCAAAGCTACCAAATAACATGGATCGATCGCCGCATTTGGTGGTCACTTCGGTGAGCGAATTGATAAAATAAATGGTAAAAAGGACTAGAAAAAATCATACTCATATTTCACTGTCAAATGCGACATAGAGAAAGTGATAGTGGTCACCGTGTCTTAAGCATCAATGCAGATCGTGGATTGTAATCTTTAAAGCATAGTTCTGTAATGTCCGTAGGCTTTTATAACATGTAAAAGATAAGGGGTGTGTAGTTATACGATATTAATTAATACCCTAATAGCTACTACATGTGGAATATCGTCGGTGTTACTCCGCTATAAATGGGATTAGAGAGCATCGCATTTCAAACTAGCCTAATTAGTTACATCCTATTTCATCCAGAGTTAGTCTCTCATGGCTTTCGAGAACACAATAATTCTCTCACTTGATAAGATAGTCCCTCGTTGCGTTTCTAGAGGGGTGAAGAGCGTTGCATTTCAAACCATAAATAAGACTTAAGTTGTGTGTTATAACGAGTCTTTTGGTCATGGTCCTCTTGTGATTCAATAAACAAAAATCGATATGTGAAAAAATGAAATTATATATAATACGTAAAAAAAAATTATTCAATATTATATTTAAATTTAAATTAAATAATATAAATAATTTCTATATTTAAAATTTAATTCTACATAAATAATATTTATAAATTTTAAATTATGAAAATTTAAAATTTAAAATAATATAAAAATAAACTTGTATTAAAATTGGATTTCATGATATTATTTGAATGTGGAAGAAAGAGTTAGATGAAATTTCTTAATATACATTAATACATAACTCTTAATTGTATGTAAAAATTAAATTTATAGTTGCACCAAAGATCTAAGCTACATCAAAAGAATGTATAATTGTTTTTGTTTTTTGTTTTTTAAATCCACGAAGTAATTAAAATATAACCATAAAAGTTATTCATATCACAATCATGTAATCTCATGTGCATTAAACAATATATCTAACTCATCAATAACTAAGATTATATCCTAATCCTCTTTTAGTTTGAGAGAGAGAGAGAGGGGGACAATGAGAGAAAATACTATCTATATTATTTTCAACCAATGATAAGTATTATACATGTCTTTAATCTATAATTATAGAAGATGATATTATTTCACATGTCTCTCTTGGTTTATCATAGGCCTTTGACATAGAATGGTTAAGTATATTCATTTCACTTCATCATAAGCCTTTGCTCAAATTTTAATTTATTCATGCCTATGACTAAATGACTAAGCAAGATCACAAGATCATTGCATGCATCACCATATCATGATATTATAGTCATTTTATTGAGAATATAAGTTATGAATTATTATAGCTTTGAAACTGAAATAGACCATACCACATGTCATCATCTTGCAGCATGGATAATAATAACTAAAGATGACAATTTATGAAGGTCATGACAAAGTGACAAAGCAAAAAGGTACCATGTGTCATATAATGATTTTGACATGTGTCATGCCAAAGTCATCATCTTACAACCCTATAAACTTAGAATCCTTAGAGACCAAATAACAAACACAAACTAAGCAATACAGCTAAAGTCTATTATGTGTCCCACGCAAAATAGTCAAATGGTATGCACTATTATGAACTCAGTGAGTTACACATGAAATATATAAGGAATACCATGACTAAGTTATTTGATGAAAACTTTAAAATGATAATAGATGTATTAAATCCCAAAAATGTTACTAAGCAATCGAAAGCAATGATATGTCACAACATGTCAAAGAAATCCATATGAAATATTTTATCATATAATCAAATTCAAATTCAAATTATAAATACAGTTGGAAAATAACATTATGCTGAAATTAATCCTTATGAATTGAATAATTTAGAAATGAATTCACTAGACTATATGCTACGGTCTAAGTCAAATCAAATTATATATACAAATTAGCTGGATTTTGAATTACTATGCAGAGATCTACAATTACCTAAAATACCTAATTCTCAAATTCTATTAATAACTCTTCAAGGAATATAATGGCAACCAAATATCAAAGCCCTTCTACATCATTATTATACTTTGGCACCAACAAAGAATTCAAATTAACTGAATTCAATCCAGATTCACTGAATAATAAATTCCCACATTATTTAGCCTTCTATGTGAAAGTAAAAAGTGTTTGGCCTTATAATGATGAATACCCACTATCTCTTTAGGACAGAGTATGTAGCATACTTTATTTCTATAAAATACAATAGAATTCATAAATTAACATTAGAAATAGAGGTATTTCCATGCATTTATGTCCTTTATAATGTATTCATTATTATCATGTGCACAAGTGATATTTTACATAGGGTAAATAGTCAAGCACCCGTAGCCTACATGTTTGATGGTGATTTTGAGTGGTATTATAGGATACCCATACTAAACACAACATATAACCAAAATACACTTAGTGTTTGGCTCATGAACAATAAGGTTAGGGACACACTAAAATTATCAATAGTGAACTTTGATAACCTTGTAAAGAAAACTAAAGTGAATATTATTCCCATCGTATGATTCAAACATGGAACTAGGATTGTCGTAGCCTTATTGATAATAATTTACGGCTCAACCTATATCATATTTATCAATTAAATTTGGGTTCCTCTCTTATTTATAATAATAGATAAAATAACCATCGCTACACTTGGTGAAGTCACAAGTTTGAATATAAAATAATAAAGGTTGGCTCAAAATAGACTAGAGGGAAACTTATATATTTTTTGATATGTATTGGATGCAATATTTAAAATAGTTACAATTCCAAATGTATCCACTTTTGCATCCTCAAAAGAGTCACCATATGACAAGATATGTGATGATTTTAATGTGTTCCATAATCATATATTTATGAAATACACACAAAAGATTGTAGACACATTTTAACAAAAAGTTTATAAAGCTACTAGTGAAAATCCTATGATAAGGTTGTTTAAAGAGGTAAGAAGGTAACCTAGGAATGTATTATACTACTTCTATCTAATATTGTGGACCAAAATTAAAATAAATATAAGCTAAGAGTCCTACATTAAATTTTCCTTAGTATAGGAAGACAACAATTCCAATTCTAGGACCAAATGGATTAATTTCTAAGCATAGTTTTTATTTTAGCCTTAAATAGGCCAAATTAATATTTTGGGATCCCAAGGGAAATTAATGAAAATATCTAATCGTATCAATAGTCAGGATTTATGTTTTTATTGTAGAGATTGAAATTGGATGTAATGTCTTTAATGTAAAACATATTATGTAATATGTTTAGGAATATATTAAGTTGTATATTTTTTTTCAAAAATCTAGTTATAAAATATATTTAAAATGTGACAATCTATTTATACGAGAGAGAGAGAGAGAGAGAGAGAGAGAGAGAGAGAGAGAGAGAGAGAGAGAGAGAGAGAGAGAGAGAGAGAGAGAGAGAGAGAGAGAGAGAGAGAGAGAGAATTATTTATCCACGTATTAATCAATATAATAACTTTTCATTCAGTCAGATTCTCCAAAGATCTAACATATCTAGGAGGTTCAGGGACTTTCCACAATCACAACTAGCAAAGTGTCACATTTTCATTTGGACCAACTCTCTCGGGCCCTAATATATTTGACAAGTCTAGGGACTAGCCACACTGACAAGAATAAATGTGGTGCCTCTTGAATCAACTATGTTATTCTTAGATATTATATCTCTAGCAAGTGTGGTGTACTGGCCAGACTGACATCTAAGAACATGTCATGTCTTTATTTGGATAAGCTTTCCCCAAATCTAATATCTCTTCCAAGTCTAGGGGATCAACTACAGTGGCAACTGGTGATGTGACACCTTTTCATTCGATTAGAGTCTTCCTAACTTTGATATATTTTATAAGTGTGATGGATTCATTATGGTAATATCTAATGACATGATACTTGTTCATTTGGTCAGGATCTCCCTATATCTAACATCTTTGAGAGTTTTGACAATTTGGTGATATTAGAGATTGGTGTGTTGTGATCAATGTGACTAGATTTTGTTGTATTTTAGAGTTTTTGTTTAATTTTGAGATAAAATAATAATTAAATGTTTTTATTTTTTTAAATTTAAAGGGACATTAATATTATAATTTTTTGAAACATGTAGGTTTTCTTCTCATGATAGACATCCAAGGCTTTTTCCATGTTCTAGAAAAACCCAGGTAAGTATCTTGTAACTATGTAAATATGATGGTAGATATCCATTTTATTTCATTCTACTATGATAATTTATATATCTTGTTGGGATGTTTATTTTTCCTACAACAAGCAAGATTGCTAGAAAATTGATGTTGATTTGAAGTTGGTATTTTATTACTTGATAATTTACCCTATTCTTTGTCGTGAGAAAAAAAAATATAGAAAAATATAAATAATAAAATAGAAATAAAAAATGTTTTAAAAAAAGGAAAGAAAAATTATTAAAAAAAAATAGTAAATAGTCATGAAAAGATAAGCAACTACGATTGAAATTGGTTGTCTAAATGGAATTATTGATGTGAACACATATCGAAAAAAAACACAAGTGTTTATAAATATTGATGATGGTTTGAAACATACTTTTTTTTAAGGATTTCCATCATTCAATTATGTTATTGGTGATTACATTTTTGATAAATTTTGAGTGTTATTACATTTCTATTACACATCAAAAATGTTACGAATTGGCATCATTGACTATTTTATGGATTCATTAATCAATGGGGATGTAAAGGCAAGATACTCATATTGAAATCAATTACATCAAGATATATTATATGATTTTCATTAGATACATGAAAAAATCACATACTTTCATGGAATGTGAGTTTCTATAAATGAGCTTACATATCAGGGAGAGATTGGTCTGTGGGGTGGCATATTTTATATTCAGTGGTAATGTAAATGGTTGAACATTCCTATTTCTATTTCATCTACAGTGATAAGAAAAAGCTATCTACATTTCACTATATAAATTTGTATTCTACTACATTTGATCTCATTTCATGACATAAACCCTACATATAACATTTTGAGCCATTGTTATGCAAAAAAATATGTAGTCAGAGACTAATTTCTAATACAAAGTTATCAAATATTTTTAAAACTACTTCCTTTTACTATTATGATATTTTCCATGACTTAGTAGAACATGGCATGTAAAAAACAAATAATTTAGGCTCCAGCTATTTTTTATAGGGTTTTATTTCTTATTTTGATTAGTCACACCATCAATAGTTATGTTCTGGTTTATATTGAGAAGTTTGGGACATTTATTTTGAATGTTATTTTATCCCAGTATGTTCTAAAAATATTATCAGTTCAAAACATAATAGTGTGTCCCACTTATTAACATAAAGAGATAATAATCATATCCAAACTCCCCTAAAAAAATATTGAGTTCTAGTCATTGATATTAATCAAACATATATGTTTTAGACTATACATAAAAATATGTAGTGAATATACATTTTTACAAAATAAAAATAAATAAAAAATAATTATGTATTTTTTGGGATGTGTTGCATGGGAAGGATTTGATGCTCTCGACAATGATGAGGAAAATTAATCACATGAGATAGGATGGATCATTTTGGTGATTTAAATCGAGATGGGTATATTTTTGGCAAGCGAAAATGGTTTATAGTGTTGATTTGGTACCAAAAGGCTGATTTTTTAGGGCTTAGTGTTCAGTTAGTGTTTACTATGATAGATCAAGCTATGGTCAAGTCGTTGGTTATTTCAATGGTCTTTAGTGTTGGAGTGAGGAGGGAAATCAGATTTGAGTGTGTTATTTTTATTTGTAGATTAAAAACTATGTTTTGTGTATCGATAAATGAAACTGAAGAATCTATTTATTTTATTTTGGGTGTTAAGGTATTGTAGAGGAGTATTCATGTCAATGTAAATTTTGACCTGGCCTCTTGATTTGTTGAGAATTTGTTGATGATTTTGGTGGAAAAAAATGGTATCATAATTGGTATAGGTTTTTGTCACCCCATGTCATTGAGAAACTTTATTGTCTAAGATGTTTAAAATGAGTAATGGATGATTTGAAGAGATTCCCTTCTCAGGTCATGATGGGTTAGGGTTCATGCCTCTTCATTTTAATAGGTTATTAGAAGAAAAGGTTTTTACACTTAAGAAAATGTTAAAGGACATAAAATATAATATGGATGGTGAATATTAGAAAGGGGAAGAGCATAAAATTTTGATTCCATACCTAGTGGTTGTCAAATCATACATTATGGGTTTTGAGGAGTGGAGGGTATTTTGTAGATATCCTAACAAGATTGAAGATATTAAATTTATCATGGTGGTTTTGCTCATGGAGTTTTCCCTATTCTAAAATATGATGACAAAAGGTCCAAGAAGGGGGTCATGGTGGTTATGCTGGGTGTAAAGTTGGGATATTTTTAATTTAATCGGATGTTCTAAGGAGGAGTAGAGATGGAGCTTGTAGGTAGCTCGAGAGGTGTTTGATGAATGTAAAGATAGAACAGACTATTATAGTTGGGTCTCCTTATTTGGTGGTAGAGGGATGTAAGATGTTGCATATAAAAATATCATGTTTTAGTTGGGGTGGGGATCAGTTAGTTATTGTGGAGTAAGTTACCAATTCCATGTGTAGGGTGGTGTTTTTTTGACAATGATGTATGAGTTTCTTTTTGATTGGTTGGTATCGATACATTAATAAATTGTAATTTTTTTGTTTCTTAGTATTTGGTCATAATACCTTAATGGATTTTTATTTTAAGCTAAGCATGTTATTTTTTAATCTCTATTTTCATGGTAGGGGACCCATCAACCTTGATATCGATAAAATAGAAAATATACTTATTTATGTAAAAGAATATTTTTGAAAATATAATGAGGTGAATAAAATATGGATGACCCAATATATAAATAAAATAGAGATATGTTATATTAGTATGGATGTGTGGTTTGAGATTATATAAATTAATGTAGGATTATAAATAAAGGTTATGTAGCACTAAATCCTTGAATTTGTATTCAAAATTATTTATATGTGAATATCTCTACATAACCATAAGAATTAAAATGTGATTAGTTTCACCAATGAATATTTCATACTAAATATATTCTTTTAACATGTATTTAATAAGTGGTAACTCTTTTAAACAAACTATAAATTAATTTATCTAATATATTAATATAAATAAAATATATATATTTTAAAATTAATATCAACTTAAATCTTAAATAAATTACTTCTATTTTTAAACCAAGAGAATAGAAATATAGTGGTATTAAAACATAGAATTGATCCAAAACTCAGAAGTTCTGGTTGATAAATATTTCAATAGCATAGAAATAACACAATAACATTGAATTCTCTAAAAAGAGATGTAGTATTAATCAAGATATCAATAAAAATATATTTGTATCTCTAGGTATAGATGTCCATCACGACATTATTCTCATTCTTAGATTTCCAACGGTTCAAACGGTGAGTTAATTAGAGCTATGGTGCAAAAGTTATGGCTCCCAAAAGTTTTGTCATCAATTGGGGTGGAACTGTCATCCGAATTGTCACCTAAATTATTTCCCAGATCAAGAATATACTTTTGGGTATGTTTTTAAAGTATTATCTTGTTGATGAAGATGAAAATAAACCATATAAAATCTTGATAGCTAGTTCTAAGGCTAGATAAAACCATTTCTTTAACCCATATAAATAAAAATCCATACATATACATCTTTTTAATTAAATTCATAAATTTATTTTTAAAAAAAATATTAATAATTTGAAATTAGAAATCATTTATTTAAATTTTGTATACAATTCGTTGCTATGAATTTATGTATATTAAAAAATACCATCTAAATTTTTCTCCAGCTTTCAAATAATATTATAAAATCTAATTTTAATACAAATTTATTTATATAGTATTTTAAATTAATTTAAATATTTATATTTTCATAATTTAATATTTATAAATAATATTATATTTATATCCAATAAGTTTTCTAATATATAAATTTTTTATTACACCTAAGGTCTTCTTACAATGGCATTTAGGGGAGGTCACTAGGAGCTATAATGTTGTGAGAATATTACCATTTAATTATTTGAAAGCTAACATCATAAAACAAAAAATAAAATAATTGAATTATATCGAAGCCAACATGATTAAATAAAAAAATAAAAAATACAAATAAATTCAAATAAAAATATAAAATAAATTGAGATAAATAAACATTAAAGAAGAGTAAAAAATGAGTAAATTGAACTTTATTATGCAGATAAAATATAAGCTTTTTACATTTAATGTTTTAAAGATTACTTCTTTTCTCATTAATTTTTTTTATACAACTTCTCTCATTACTTTTATTGTGAAATTGATTTTAGTTTCTTTATATTACAATATCATAATGAATAAATAAACAATCATATTATCACATCATATTTATTATTAAATCCTTTTTTATTAATAATCATAATAATAAAATTATAAATATAAATTATTATAAAATATATTACAATATCATATTATATTACCATATCATATTTATTAATAATTATAACAATGAAATTGTAAAAATAAATTATCATAAAAAATATTACAACATCATAATAAATAAATTAATAGATTTAATGCAGATAATCATAATTAATTTATGGATAATGTATAAATTTTAATGCATTATATTTATAAATAATTAGAAAACCATAATTAATTTATTAAAAAAAATATAGATTTTACCACATAATATTTATAATTAAATTATCGATAATTCATAATGTATTATATTAAAAAATAATTCAATAATCATTACATACATACATGCATGCATGCATGCATGCATAGACCATACCATATTTATAAATAATCATAACAATGAAATTAAAAAAACAACTAATTTATAGATAATTACCCATAAAATATTAAAAATAAATTATCACAATAGATTTTACTATATTTTACTTACAAATAAATATAATTATGAAATTGTAGAAATAAATTATCATTAAAAATATAATATATAGATAATGATAAATAATTAATAGGCATAAATAATTAAATCATATAGAAAATATATAAATATAAATAAATTTAAACCAAAAAATAAATAAAATGATAAAGTAAATGTAGATAAATAAGGATTAAAGAAGAGTAAAGAAAAGCACTAAATTGAAATTGCCATTTCATATTGAGCAGATAAAATACAAACTTTTTATATTTAATATTTTACAGCTTACTTCTTTTCATATGAATTTAACACACCATAATTAATAAATAAATAATTATGTTACCACATAATATTATCATAAAAAATATTACAATACTATAACATATAAATAGATAATATATATGTAATCATAGGTAATTTACAGATAACATATATTTTACTACATTGTATTTATAAATAGTTAGATAATCATAACTAATTTATAGATAATATATAGATTTTACCACATCATATTTATAAATAATCATAATTAATTTACGAGTAATATATAAATTTTACTATAATATAATTATAAATAATCAAAGCAGTAAAATTGTAAAAATAAATTATCATAAAAAATATTACCAAAAAATAATAATAATAATAATAATAATAATAATAATAATAATAATAATAATAATAATAATAATAATAATAATAATAATAATAATAATAATAAGTTTTATTGCCTCTTATTTATAAATAATAATATTCTAAAAATAAATTATCACAATAAATATTGTCACATCATAATAAATAAATAGATAATATATACACAATTATAATTAATTTATAGGTGATATATAGATTTTACCATATCATATTTATAAATAATCATAATAATAAAATTATAAAAATAATTAAATTATAAGTAATATATATAGAGTTTACCACTTCATATTTATAAATAATAATAACAATAAAATTATAAAAATAACTAATTTATAAGTAATATACATGAATTTTATCGCATCATATTTATAAATAATCATATCATAAAATAAATATATTATATACAAATTATCATAATTTATTTATTTATCATAAAAAATATCACCACATAATAACAAATAAATGACATAAATAATCATTATATATATAATATGCATATAATAGTTAATTAATTTACCATAAAAATATCACTACATAATAATAAATATATAAAATATAAATAATCAAAATATAATAAATATATAATATACAGATAATAATTAATTAATTTATCATAAAAATATCACTACATAATAATAAATAAATAAAATATAAATAATCAAAATATAATAAATATATAATATACAGATAATAATTAATTAATCTATCATAGAAAATATCACTACATAATAATAAATAAATGACATATAAATAACCATTATATATACACACACACACACACACACACACACACACACACACACACACACACACACACACACACTTGATTTATAAGTGCATATAGATTTCACTGTAATATATTTATAAACAATCATAATAATGAAATTTTAAAAATAAATTATCATAAAAATATCACCATATGATAATTAATAAATAATATATATATAGATAATCATAACATAAAAATATTACCACATCATAATCAATAAATAGATAATATAAAGATA
This sequence comes from Torreya grandis, assembly GCA_037957365.1. Classification (NCBI taxonomy): domain Eukaryota; kingdom Viridiplantae; phylum Streptophyta; class Pinopsida; order Cupressales; family Taxaceae; genus Torreya; species Torreya grandis. Next base: position 275,809 of record JARHVA010008776.1, on the reverse strand, counting down.
ATCATAATTATATTTCAAATTGACTAAATGCCTCCATAATGAATGATTTCGTAGGCTCCTTCCCACCTAGGGCTAATTCAAATTTTCTTCCCTATTCTAATGGTGTTGGCTCAGAACCATTTCCTCCAATTTGGTTGATCAGCTTTGCTCATGACACATGAAAAATATTTTTAAATTTTGTTCTCCTCACTGTCAAAGGGATTAACCACTGACTGGCTTCCCCCATATAGTCTAGGTCAACCTAATCCCATTAACAGGATGTCATCCCCACCACCCTACGCTCTTGAGGCATACACTACAACTTTTCTTCGGTGGACAAAAAAGATCCATTCTTCCAAGTGGCTCATTATCATGCTCAGACCGATTCAATGGAACACATTTGGGGAAGGGTTTTCTATATGAGATTGCTCCTACACTGAAGGAGATGACAAACCTAGAACTTTTTCCCCTATGTATAGGGGTTTCTGCTTCACAGGGTTGGAAGACACAAAATTTTTGAGACCTAAGTCAAAATCTTTTATTGAAGAGGCCTCCAAAATGATGCCCAGATCTACACCTAGTTATCTTACTCCTACTCCCTTTGTTATAGTGGTGGTCATTGATGAGGAGGAGACTTAGAAATTATGATATGACAAAGACTTCTTTGCATCCCATGACATGATCTTTATATTAAAAAATCACTGACCAAAACTCCAAGACCTCCATACCTGGATCTTAAAAAACTAGCAACCCCTCTTTCAAGGTAGACTCAAAATTTATCCGAATGCTAAGAGGTTTATTATTGTTGTTTTTTTATTGCAATAAAGATAAGGAATTCTTCCAAAATAAATTATGAAGTTTGAATCTCCACCCTTTAATCATGAAACCACGGTCCCCCTTTATTAACACCTTTACATGAATCTCTAAATGAAAGACCTATCTGGATTCACCTATCATATCTCTCTTTCTAATTCTACTATGAACCCTACTATAAATCCATAGGTAACTCCCTAATAAAATTTATGCAAACACACCCAGACACTACTATCTTATCTCACACAAGCTTTCCTAGAATACTATTCACTATAGACACCTCAAAGGATCTACCTAAAAAATTGTCCTACAAGCAAGAAACCATTCTTGGTCCTAACTCTTTGATTATGAAGGTTTACCATTCTAATGTTGTAGTTATTTCAATATAGGGCATTTGACTAAAGATTGTAAAAATAATTAAAAAATGAAATCTTCCTGATGGCGAGACATCTATCTTACCCACATCACTATGAATGCCTTTGGATATCAGAATGATGAGTCAGATTCATATTCAAGTGACCTTGACCCTCCTAATGACACAAAAGGGGATCCCAAGGCAGTTACATCAATTATAGATTTCAGGGGGCCAGTTTTGGTATTGGAAACCCCTATTCTAACTATTATTGAGGGCATTAATATTCTTACTAAAAATACAGGGGTAGATCCATAGGTGATGGCATCAATGGTAAACAAATCTCAACCCTTATAATCATTTGAAATTCTAATACCATTATCCACAGATTTTACAGAAGACAAGGTACAGTACAATAAAATACAGAAGAAGAAAAATTGTAGAAGACCTAAGTCCAACATGAACCTCTATTCATGGGGTTCCAACTTCAAAAAAGATAAGGTGTGATATAGTGTTTGAATGAAAATAATGGTTGTGTTTTATGGTAGTTTTTTGGAAGCAAAAAAGTGGTGGAAGGTTCTCTATTTCCTATCTGGGCTTTGCTGGTGGTAGAATCTTTTTTCCAATTATGCAAAGGTTAAGTGGAAGATGGTGGTAGGACATGTAAGATGCTTTCCAAAATATGTTGATCTACCTGTATGATGTTTGGAGCCACATGGCCCTTATGGAATGGCTATTTCTTTTTCTTTTATTGTGAAAAAGTTTCATGGAATCTGATGATTTGCAAAATCTTCTTTTCTTGTTAGCGGTTTGTAGTCATGGCTAGTTTATTAGTCTTTGTACTCTATCAGTTCTTGTTTTTTGATCTTTCATGTATATCTTTCGAGATCTTTTGTATCGGGCATGAGACCCTTAACCCGTATTTTAGCCTCGTCTAATAAAAAATAACTAAATTATAAATAATATATAGATTTTACAATAATATATTTATAAATAATCGTAACAATGAAACTTTTAAAAATAAATTATCATAAAAAATATCACTACGTAATAATAAATAAATAATATACAAATAATCATAACTAATTTTTAGATAATACATAGATTTTGAAATATTATATTTATAAATAATCGTATAAATGAAATTGTAGAAATAAATTATCATAAAAAATATTATCGCATCATGATAAATAAATAAAAAATATACAGATAATCATAATTAATTTATAGATAATATAGACATCTTTCCACATACATCATAATAAATAAATACTATGTTTCTACATTTCCTATTTAAAAATTATATCAAATTACTTTATGCGGTAACAAGTGCTACTATCATACATATCTTATATAAATTTATGTAAAACACACTGATAGATATCATTCACGAGACACCTATACCGTATTGAATTGTGAATGTTTCAAAAATGATATCTTAGATAATATATAGATTTTACCACATACATCATAATAAATAAATATCATGTTTCTCCATTTCTCATTTAAAACTTGTAGTAAATTACTTTACATGGTAGCAAGTGTTACTAATATACATATCTTAAATAAATCTATATAAAACATACCAATAGATATCATTTTTGATACACCTATATCGTATTGAATTGTAAATGTCTCAAATATGATATCTATTAATATATTTTACATAAATTTATTTAAAATTTGTATACTAATATAATTATATTTAAATTTAAATATAATAAAAAGTTTTTTTTTTTTTTTTTTAAAATATTATATATAATTTTATTTTTCCAAATATCCATTTTTGTTTATTGAATCACAAAATTACCATGACAAAAACAGTCGTTATAACGCACAACTTAAGTCTTAATTATGGTTTGAAACGCAATACACTTCGCTCCTACGCAATGAGAGACTAACTTATTAAGCTGAGGGAATTATTGTGCGAGCATTGAAGGGGCTCTGGAAAGCCATGAGAGACTAACTATGGATAAAATGCGATGTAACTACTTAGGCTGGTTTGAAATACAAAGCTCTTCACTCCCATTTGTAGGGAGGAACACCAATGATTTTCCATGTTTAATAGCTATTAGGGTATTAATTAATATTGTATAACTAAACACACACCAAATCTTATACATTTTATAAAAGCCTACGGACGTGACAGAACTATGCTTTAAATATTACAATCCCCGATCTGCCATGATGCTTAGACACGGGGACTACTATGACTTTCCCTATGTCGTATTTGACAGTGAAATATGTCTTTTTAGTCTTTTTATCCTTTATCAATTCACTCGCCGAAGTGACCCCCATATGTGGCGATCGATTCGATGCTATTTATGTTTCATAGCTTTCATTTTTCGTCGTTTCTAGTCTCATCTGAGACGTTTTAACCATGGCCGGACAAAGATGTCAATCGTTGATCTATTTATGTTCTGTATCCTACCTATTTTGATTGAGACGACGAATTATACTAACACCATTGACGTCGAAATCTATCAATTCTATTAAGTGGATTTAATGAGCAATAATAATTATATTTGTTTGAATCGGACGCACAAATCGGATGGTGTCAATTCTTTTTAAAGGAACCTCATACATCATCTTTATTTCCTAAACGGAAATGGGGACCAAAAATCGTACCCTTTCACTATGGCGATAAGATCAAAACCATGTGGGATGAAAACACTACCGATATAATAATAATAATTTGGGATTAGGGGTAAATGGGAGAGGTACATGTAGGCATATAGTCTATGTCAATATATATAAATTATTTGTATCTTTCTATATTTAATGTATTGTTATATTTTTCAATAATTTTAATTTATTATCATATTTAATTTTTTTAAGTATAATTCATTCATTTATATTATATTTTGGTGAACTTATATTTTCCACATTTTTAAAAGTTGGATCAAATGATAAATCTTATCTTTCATATAATTATAAGATTAATTTAATTGTATGCATATAAATATAAATTTTCAGCTCTCCTTATGTGCAGCTCTTCTTATGGTTAATATATTCGATATCAAACTCTAAGCCAATTTAATCTATGAAAACTACTAAAATCATATTGTAATTATATAGAGTGTTTTTTCATGTTTGATTTATGATGTAAAAGTTGAGTGCATATGATTTTCAAAAATATAATAATTGTTAGAGTTAGCAAACAAAGCCACCATTTTATTCCAAACCTAATTTCTTTTTCTTATCAGATCAGTTAAAATCGGGATTAAAAGGCCCGATGACCTTGTATGAAGGAGAGAACCAAAAAATATAAAAATAAAGCTAAAAAATAATCCCTTATCAGCAACAACTAAACGTGCAGCCAAGAGCCCCCTCACAATGGACTTCCAATAGAAATAGAAAATGAACAGAAAGAAAAACCTAGAAAACTTCTACGAAGTTTTTTCCAAACAAAGGTGAACCAAAACTCTCCCAAGAGAGCCATGTGACAAAAAAACTATCATGTGTAACAACCCAAACAAGCCCTACTACCCTCAACTACTGAGTGAAATACACCTTTTCTTTTTTGTGCCCCCTTGAATGAAGGGACATACTAGACTCCTGCCTTCCACTGCTTTTCTTCTTTTGCACTTTAGTCCACCCCCATCATCTTCTATAGAATCTGAGTCTAGGGGTAATAAAATTTCAAATTTTAAGGGCTAAGATTTATCAACCGCTGAATCCTCAACCAAAGCTTATGCCCTTGAAGTTTCAAAGGAGGTAATAAGATTCTTAGAAATAGGGGTTTTTGTAATCAAAATAGACTCCTTTATTTATAAAAAAGGAGGTCCTACCTTATGCTCATCTTTTGAGTCTTGGAGATCGACTTGGTCTACAGTAAAGAGTTCAAGCTCAACTGGAAACAATTCTGAATCATCATTCTCAGATTTGAGGCCTTCCAAAGTGAGATGGGTGGCGTAGAATTCTGATCACCAAGAAGATTCCTTCTTTTTATGTGAATCTTGAAGTCTTTAGTCAAGTGATCTATATTAAAGAAGCTGTGGAAATGGAATAACAAGCATTCATAATCAAAAGATTGGGACCAAAAATGATCACCCATTTACAAAATAATTTTTCTGGTAAATCATTAGAAGTATCAACATTGACCAATATTCTAGCAAAGGTGGTATGTGAGAAAATATTACTGTTGGTGGGTTTACAAGAATTTGCCCAGGGAGTTAACTATGGCTCTGAAGCTAAGTTCAAACCAAAAATGTAGAGGGAGGTAAGGAAGGCAAATCAAAATAGGTTTTTTCATATAAGGGATCAATAAGGGGAAGAAAAAGGGAGAACCATGGTTTCATGATCAAAGGATGGAGATTCAATCTCAAAAATTGACTAAGAATAAAATCCTTGTCCTTGCAACTATAAAAATCAATAATAAAAAAACCTTTAGTACTGGGGTAAATCTTGATATTACCTTGAAGGAGGGGTCACCATTTTTCCAAGATCCATGCATAAAAGACTTGGAGTTTAGTCTAGAGATTTACAAATCTACAAGTTTATCCCTGTAGTTGATATGGGCAACCTATAGGTGAAAGCCTATAATTGATATGGGTAACTTGTAGGTAAAATCTTTAGCATCCAATGACATGTCATAATCCATTTGATCTCCTTGATTGATAGGTTGTAAATGTGTCAAAAGAACATCTAGCCAATGTTCTGAACTTGTCTCTAAACCTCTGTGCTCTTATTGATAGAATTTGGGGATGAATAGTTTGGAAGCATTGAAAAGAGGAAGATTAGGGAATCTTTCATTCAAACAATCTATAAGATCTTGAATGTAGTCTTATGCAAGCTTCTTGTAACTTTATAGTGTTCCATCAATTCAAGGTTTTATTTTTTGTTTTTTGGCATCACTAAAACAAAACTCAGCATCAAGAACATAAACATATGATAGACCATGTTTATCATTGACTTCACCTTTTTTATCCATGATTTCAATAAATCCTTTAGTAGTTTCAACTAGGAAATTTGAAATATATATTATGCCTTCAGAAAATGTTTCACTCCTCAAAAAACATCTTGTAAGGTCACTAATGGTCACCTCCAAATACATGCTAAGAATGGTGATATCAATGTCCTCTTCTTGAAATATTTTGTTTAATATATTGAGATCACCTAAAACATCTGTAAGCATATGCAAAAACAAATGCACTGAATAATTTCATGTCTTATCATACCATGATGAGCTACTCCTTTCATTCTTCCATAGTGTTAAAATTGCTGGCATAAGTGTTACTACCCTTTGACTGACCTCTCCCCTAGATAACCATTTAACTTCATGTATTTGTAAAACATCAAAAAATTCAATTTTCATGACCTTAAGTAGTGATCCTAATTCCTTATTTATTTTTGGAGAATTTTTCACCCATGAATATACCTTATTTTCAATCTTTTCCACATACATCAACTTATGAACCCTCTTTAAAGCATCTACTGCTTCCAATGACTCTCGATGTGTTATACAATGAACTTTGATCAAATTTGGAACATATTTTTTTAAATATGAAATAAAACCATTTTCATGTCCTACCGTTGCCGATGCCCCATCTATAGAAATATCAATCAGCCTCTGCATTAGAATCCATCACTCATTTATCACTTCATGGACATTATCATATATTATTTTTCCTTTACCATTGGGCACATTCTTAAGTGCCATAAACTGAGAAATTGATGGTCCAATCCCATTTGAGTCTATATATGTAGCATAGAGAATAAGATGTTGTTCAAGACTATGATCAATGATTTCATCCAACATTAATGAAAAAAAGGGCTAATTAACATATTATGAACTTCCATATTTTTAAGGTACTTTGATATGCAATGCATAAATTCATATGCAATAAACTAGTTTCTATACGAAGCATATTCTAAGGACTTTCAAATATTAGGTGTTTTTAAATATGAGAGAAACTTGAAAAGTTTTTTATATTTAGACAATGATAAATCCACTTGGCAAAAAAAATTTAATGTTTCCATTATGGTGATCACTCTTTCTTTATTACTATCTTGAATTTATGCAACATGTTGTGGGATAGACTTGACTTGTTTCTCCTTAGTACATAACCATGCACTAGCTGCTTCCTTATGACCTATAGATTTCTCATGAGTTACAAGAGAATCATGTTGTATTTTAGTGCATCCATTCCCTATACCCCATGGTCCAAACTTTTTTATACATTACACAATATTCACACTTCATGAATATTTTATTATCATGCTCAAAATGAATTAACCATTAAGACTTATCTACCCATTCATGATGAAACTTTCTTATTTTTATCACTTTTTCTTTTTTTTTTGATAACCTCTTCATCAAATTGTCCCTTTGATGAATCCAAGGAAGTTCCAAATATTTCATTCATTTTTTCCTTCACTTTAGGGTCTCTATCTTTTCTACTTACCCTCTCCAAGGGATTATCTGAGTGCTTGAACTCTCTAATTTTTGAAATCCATAAGTTTCATGAATAGTACATTGATATTTTTTTGGATGACATTATAAAATTACCTGCAAGTTATATGTTCTAAAAGTTATGTTAACATAATTTTAAATTTAAAAATTATCTATACTAACTTTAACATAGTCCAGAAATAATTGGTATGGATATCTTCTCAGAATTTAATTATAGAATAAGGATAAAAACTCTATAAAATTCAATAATATGAACCTAAGATTACAATGAAGTTATGTAGCCATTATGTAATACACTTAGTCATGGCACCCAAGTGTTTATCATTGGCAATGACTGTCTAGTATGGTGTTTACAATCTTGTCTTCCCCTATGCACAAGGGTAATGAATTTAAGAGGAAAAACCATATGTTATGTGAATGTAATGCTTGTGTCTAGGATTCAAATGTGTGATAATCTATTTGTCTGCTTAAAAAAATCAAATAAAGTGATAACACTAAAAAATGAAATAAGATAAAAAGTTTTAGTTCAAAATAGTTTACAATGTAATAATTATTCTTAATAGGAAAAAAATCTATATTCATGACAAAATAGTATATATTTGTACTTTTTCAACACAAAATTGATCATGGTCGGGCTTTGTTAGGCCATAAACATTTTGTAGCAGTTATGATTGAAATTTGTGAAGAGTTTCACTACCACTTCCAACTTACAACTCCCTATATCAAGCAATGCAGGTACATGAAGCATAACTATGCAAATGCCAATTTCAAATGGTCTAAAATCCCTCCATTATTACTTCCCAATTCCCAATGTGGACTCTCTTCAATCCCATAAAAATCCAACCCCAACCCATTGCATTCTGAATGCTAAATACTTCATCATTTCATCAACAATTATGCCCTCTTTCTTGTATTCGCCTCACAATTTTATTACTCCTTTTTGTAAATTTAACATCCCATAGGTTCATAGATCGAATTTCTTCAGGACATTGAGGATGTCACAACAATGAGAAAATGTACCTGACATAAAAAGAATAGAGGAAGTCAAAGTAGAGAAACTGAGTCCACAGTCTACCATTACCAATTTTTTCAAGGAATAATATAAAAATAGATATGGAAAAAAATATTTTTAGCCGTAAATGTTGTTGCCATCTGATTTATGCAACAATAATAAAATTTAAATTACAGAAGATGGCCACTAAGAATATGAGATGCATAAAGACTTATAGAGTTGAAAAAATAGTTGTTTGAGAAGTGAAGAGAGAGTTTTTGTTTGCCTTCACCATGGTTCTGCATACAAAAAAGCAGAGCTTTGTTGTTATCCTTTTCTTCATAAATGCAAACAGAGCATTCTCAAAATTGATTAACATAAAAATAGAGTATAGAAAGGCATTTGGAAGACTCCAAAAACATGTAGAAAGAGAGAAAAAAGAATTGAATGTGTTAGATGTCCCAAATAAGTGAACAACAATAAGAAATAAATGAGTTAGATAGACGTGTCATGTCATTAGAGATACCATTAAGAAATAAATGAGGTAGATGGACTGGGACGTAACTAGACAATGGAGGTGCACCGTGCACGTAAGTGAATAGCCATAAGATACTAAAATATGACACTTATAAGGTTCCAACTTCTAAGTGGGCCCTATAAAGCTATAATAAAAAATGATATGGACATTACATATGCACACATCCTTTTGACGGGGTTTAGAAAAATTTGAAAATCTTTGGTGATGGTTTATAATAAAATAAAACCATAAAATACTTTCCAAACCCTTAAAAACATTCAAGATGGGCATCAAATCTCAACACTGCTTTCAATGAACAGTTTTACAAGGTAATGTTTACAATCCTCAACGGTTTGATCTTATCGCCATAGTAAAAGGGTACAATTTTTTTCCCCATTTATATTTAGGAAATGAAAATGATGTACGAGGCTCCTTTAAAAAGAACTGACACCATCCAACTTGTGCACCTAATTCAAACAAATAAAATTATTATTTTATTCATTGAATCCAGTTAATAGAATTGATGGATTATGACATCAATGGTCTTAGTATAAGTCATCATCTCAATCAAAATAGGTAGAAAAGAGAACATAAGTAGCATCAGTGATTGACATCTTGGTCCAGCCAAGGTTCAAACTAGCATAATTAGTTATATCCCATTTCATTTAGAGTTAGTCTTTCATGGCTTTCCAGAGCACAATAATTTCCTCACTTGATAAGATAGTCCCTCATTGCATTTCTAGAGGGGTGAAGAGCATTCCATTTCAAACCATAAATAATACATAAGTTGTGTGTTATAATGACTCTTTTGGTCATGGTGATCTTGTGATTCAGTAAACAAAAATTGATAAAAAATGAAATTATATATAATAGGTAAAAAAAATTATTCAATATTATATTTATATTTAAATTAAATTATAAATAATTTCTTTATTTAAAAATTAATTATACATAAAAATTATTTATAAGTTTTAAATTATAAAAATTTAAAATTTAAAATAATTAAAAATAATATAAAAATAATTTGTATTAAAATTGGATTTCATGATATTATTTGAATGTGGAAGAAAGATTTAGATGACATTTCTTAATATACATTAATACATAAAAATTAATTATATGTAAAAATTAAATTTATAGTTGCATCAAAGATCCAAGCTACATCAAAGGAATGTATAATTGTTTTTGTTTTTTTTTCTAAAAATCCATGAAGTATTTAAAATATAACCATATAAGTTAATCATATCACAATCATGTAATCTTGTGTGCATTAAAACATATATATAACTCATCAATAGCTAAGATTATATCCTAATCCTCTTTTAGTTTGAGAGAGAGAGAGGGGGACAATGAGAGAAAATACTATCTATATTATTTTCAACCAATGACAAGTATTATACATGTCTTTAATTTATAATTATAGAAGATGATATTATTTCATGTGTCTCTCTTAGTTTATCATAGGCCTTTGACATAGAATGGTTAAGTATATTCATTTCACTTCATCAAAAGCCTTTGCTCAAATTTTTATTTATTCATTGCATGCCAGATGACTAAGCAAAATCACAAGATCATTGCATGCATCACCATATCATGATATCATAGGCATTGGATTGAGAATATAAATTATGAATTCTTATGGCTTTGAAATTTAAATAGATCATACCACATGTCATCATCTTGCAACATGGATACTAATAACTAAAGATGATAAATTATGAAGGTCATGACAAAGTGACAAAGCAGAAAGCTACCATGTGTCATATAATGATTTAGACATGTGTAATGCCAATGTCATCATCTTGAAGCTCTATAAACTTAGAAACCTTTGAGACTAAATAACAAAAACAAACTAAGCGATAGAGCTAAAGTCTATTATGTGTCCCATGGCAACATAGCCAAATGGTATGCACTATTATGAACTCAGTGAGTTACACATGAAATATATAAGGAATACCATGACTAAGTTATTTGATGAAAAATTTAATATGATAATAGATGTATTAAATCCTAAAAATATTATTAAGAAATTGAAATAAATGATATATCACAATATGTCAAATAAATCCATGTGAAATATTTTATCATAAAATCGAATTCAAATTATAAATACAGATGGAAAATAACATTATGCCTAAATTAATCCTTATGAATTGAATAATTTAGCAATGAATTCACTAGAATATATGCTACAGTCTAAGTCAAATAAAAAATATATACAAATTAGCTGGCTTTTGAATTACTATGCAAAGATGTATAATTACCTTAAATACCTAATTCTCAAATTCTATAAATAACTCTTCAAGGAATATAATGGCAACCAAATATCAGAGCCCTTCTCCATATTTATTATACTTTGGCACCAATGAAGAATTCAAAATAACTGAATTCAATCTATATTCACTGAATAATAAATTCCCACATTATTTAGCCTTCTATGTGAAACTAAAAAGTGTTTGGCCTTATAATGATGAATACCCACTATCTCTTCAGGACAGAGTCTGTAGCATACTTTATTTATATAAAATCCATTGAATTCATAAATTAACATTAAAAATAGAGGTATTTCCATGCATTTATGTCCTTTATAATTTATTCATTATTATCATGTGCACAAGTGATATTTTACATAGGGCAAATAGTCAGGCACCCGTAGCCTACATGTTTGATGGTGATTTTGAGTGGTATTATAGGATACCCATACTAAACACAAAATATAACCAAAATACATTTAGTTTTTGGCTCGTGAACAATAAGGTTAGGGACACACTCAAATTCTCAATAATGAACCTTGATAACCTTGTAAAGAAAACTAAAGTGAATATTATTCCCATAGTACGATTCAAACATGGAATTACGATTGTCATAGCCTTATTGATAATAATTTATGGTTCCACCTATATCATATTTATCAATGAAATTTGGGTTCCTCTCTTATTTATAATCATAGATAAAATAGCCATCGCTACACTTGGTGATGTCACAATTTTGAACATAAAAGAATAAAGGCTGGCTCAAAATAGACTAGAGGGAAACTTCTAGATTTTGTGATATTTATTGGATGGAATATTTAAAATATTTATAACTCCAAATGTATCCACTTTTGCATCCTCAAAAGAGTCACAATATTACAAGATATGTGATGATTTTAATGTGTTCCATAATCATAGATTTATGAAATACAACAATTCCAATTCTAAGACCAAATGGATTAATTTCTAAGCATAGTTTTTATTTTAGCCTAAAATAGGCCAAATTAATATTTTTGGATCCTAAGGGAAATTAATGAAAATATCCAGTCTTATCAATAGTAAGGTTTTATGTTATTATAGTACACAATTTTTAGAATTAGTTACAATTTCTATTTTTTGTGAGATTGAAGAATGCTATTTTTTAATATTGCAGACTGCTTGTCTATGTTTTGTTTATTAGACTATATTTATTCCCATGCTATTTTATTTGGAGTATTGTCTAATTATCATCTCTTTCTTGAACCTTGTGTTGGTTTGTTTTGAATCTATGAAACTAGCAGAGGTGGATTTAACACTTACTAAATTTTTTTCAAGGCTTGATGCTGAAGCAAAGATTGAAACTAGATGTAATGTTTTTAATGTATAACATATTATGTAATATGTTTAGGAATATAATAATTTGTATATTTTTGCAAAAATCTAGTTATAAAAATATATTTAAAATGTGACAATCTATTTATACGAGAGAGAGAGAGAGAGAGAGAGAGAGAGAGAGAGAGAGAGAGAGAGAGAGAGAGAGAGAGAGAGAGAGAGAGAGAGAGAGAGAATTATAACTTTTCCTTTGATAGAAAATAATTTATCCACATATTAATAAATACAATGACTTTTCATTCAGTCAAATTCTCCCAAGATCTAACATATCTAGGAGGTTTAAGGACGTTCCACACTGACAACTAACAATGTGTCACATTTTCATTTAGACCAACTCTCTCGGGCCCTGATATATCTGACAAGTCTAGGGACTAGACACACTAACAAGAATAAATGTGGTGCCTCTTGAATCCACTAGGTTATTCTTAGCTATTATATCTCTATCAGGTGTGGTGGACTGGCCAGACTGACATCTAAGAACATTTCATGTCTTCATTTGGATAAGCTTTCCCTAAATCTAATATCTCTTCCAAGTCTGGGGGATCAACTGCATCGACAAATGGTGATGTGATTCCTTGTAATTTGATTAGAGTCTTCCTTAATTTGATATATCTTGTAGGTTTGATAGATTCACTATGGTAATATCTGATGACATGATACTTGTTCATTTGGTCAGGATCTCCCTAGATCTGACATCTTTGAGAGTTTTGACAAATTCGTGATATTAGACATTCGGTGTGTTGTGATCAATGTGATTAGATTTTGTTATTTTTTTGGAGGTTTTGTTTAATTTTGAGATAAAATAATAATTAAATGTTTTTATTTTTTTAAAATTTTAAAGGGACATTAATATTATAATTTTTTGAAACATGTAGGTTTTCTTCTCATGATAGACATCCAAGGCTTTTGCCATGTTCTAGAAAATCCTAGGTAATTATCTTCTAACTATGTAAATATGATGGTAGATATCCATTTTATTTAATTCTACTATGATAATTTAAATATCTTGTTGGGAAGTTTCTTTTTTTAATCCACATAGTAGGACACAATATTATTTTTTGACTCTATTAAACATGACACATTATTGTAGTTAAATAAACATGATTTATCACTGGTCAATAGAAAATTTATGAATAAAATAATAAATTTATAAACAATTATGATATGTGAAAAATCTAAGATAAAAGTATTAAGATTGATATCTCTCAACATTTTTTGAGATAAATATATTTAAGATATTTCTACTCATATATTTTCATATACATAGTATTTTATTTATTAAATAACCACTATATTTAATTTATAATTCCTAAAATAGATAGTAATACTTATTTTTAAATTTAATATTCATAATAAAAAAATTTAAAAGAATCTTTTTTTAATTAAAACAGGAAGTGGAACCCTAGGAAATATAAATGTATTCAAATAAATGTGTGAAATTTATTAAACATATTAAATGATCAATAAATATAGTTATATTTATTTATCAATTACATCTACTATCATATGATACACCAATAAAAATCAAAATGTAAAAATTGAAATCTATCAATATTTTCTAGTTGAATATTTCATAGTATATTTATTTTCCAAGGGAAAATATGATCCAATGCTTTCAATGTAAAATGTTTACTCATCTTTCTGGTACACCTCAATTCCCATCACTTATTTTTATTTGTCTTACATATAAATGGCAGAATATTTTAAAAAAATAGAGGAAATTTAGGTGCTTCAAGAGAAGGTTGTGTAGTTAATGATTATAGCAGTTCCTTGATCAAAGTGGTCTCCTTTAAATAGAAGGATTGTATGAATAACAAAGTAGAGGTAAATGATTTGTATATAGGTCTAAATATCATCATTAGCTATGTGGTGGATAATTTAGAGATTGAAAGGGATTCATAATTAGTAGTTCAGGTAGTTTTGAAACAATATGTTAAGGTTTGGAACATTGAAAATATCTTGTTTAAAGCTTGGGAGTTGATAAAAAAAATTAAATCTTGAAAATGTATCCATTGTTTTTATGAATATAATAGGGTGAAGGACTTTCTTTCAATTGTTGGGATTGACCAAAGATAGGATAGTAGGATTGATAATTATTAAGATAAATGGGAGGATTACTATGGGATCGATGTCATAGAGTTTCAAATTTTTTAGGATGTGTTGCATGGGAAGGATTTGATGCTCTCCACAATGATGAGGGAAATTAGTCACATGAGATAGGATGGATCATTTTAGTGATTTAAATCTACATGGGTATCTTTTTGGCAAGCAAAAATGGTTTATAGTGTTGATTTGGTGCTAAAAGGCTTATTTTTTTAGGGCTTAGTGTTCAGTTAGTGTTTACTATGATAGAGCAAGCTATGGTCAAGTTGTTGGTTCTTTCAATGGTCTTTGGTGTTGGAGTGAGGAGGTAAATGGTATTTGAGGGTGTTATTTTTATTTTTAGATTAGAAACTATGTTTTGTGTATCGATAAATGAAATTGAAGAATCTATTTCTTCTATCTTGGGTGTTAAGGTATTGTTGAGAAGTATTCATCTCAACGTAAATTATGACCTGGCCTCTTGATTTGTTGATGCTTTTGGTGAAAAAAAATGGTATCGTAATTGGTATAAGTTTTTGTCACCCCATGTCATTGAGAAAATTTGTTGTCTAAGATGTTTAAAATGAATAATTGATGATTCAAAGAGATTCCATTCCCAGGTCATGATGGGTTAGGGTTCCTGCCTCTACATCTTTTTAGGTTATTAGAAGAAAAGGTTTTTACCCTTAACAAAATGGTAAGGGACTTAAAATCTATTATGGATGGTGAAGATTAGAAACGGTGAGAGTATTAATTTTTGATTCCATACCTAGTGGTTCTCAAATCATACATTATGGGTTTTGAGGAGTGGATGGTATTCTATAGATATCCTAACAAGATTGAAGCTATTAAATTTATCATGGTGGTTTTGCTCATGGAATTCTCCCTATTCTAAAATAGGATGAAAAAAGGTCCAAGAAGGGGGTCATGGTGGTTATGCAGGGTATAAAGTTGGGAGATTTTTAATTCAAGGGGATGTTCCAACAAAGAGCAGAGATGGAGCTTGTAGGCAGCTTGAGAGTTGTTTAATGAAGGTAAAGATAGAACAGACTATTATAGTTGGGTCTTCTTATTTGGTGGTAGAGGGATGTAAGATGTTGCATATAAAAATATCATGTTTCAGTTGGGGTCGGGATTAGTTGGTTATTGTGGAGTATGTTACCAATTCCATGTGTAGGGTGGTGTTTTTTTGACAATGATGTAAAAGTTTCTTTTTGATTGGTTGGTATCAATACATTAATAAATTGTAATATTTTTGTTTCTTAGTATTTGGTCTTAATACCTTAATGGATTTTTATTTTAAGCTAAGCATGCTATTTTTGAATCTCTATTTTTATGGCAGGGGACCCATTAACCTTGATATCAATAAAATAGAAAATATACTTATTTATGTAAAAGAATATTCTTGAAGTAATAATAAATGATAAGGAGGGATCTAAATGGAATAATTATCATAAAGAGATAGATTTAATTGGGTTCATACAACGAGGTGAATAAATTATGGATGACCATATATATAAATAAAATAGAGCTATGTTATATTAGTATGGATGTGTGGTTTGAGATTATATAAATTAGTGTAGGATTTTAAATAAATTTTATGTAGCATTAAATCCTTGAATTTGTATTTAAAATTATTTATATGTGAATATCTCTCCATAATCATAAGAATTAAACTGTGATTACTTTCACCAATAAAATTTTCATATTAAATATAATTTGTTAACATGTATTTAATAATTGGTAACTCTTTTAAACAAACTGTATATATATATATATATATATATATATATATATATATATATATATATATATATATATATATATATATATATATATATATATATATATATAAACTAATATCAACTTAAATCTTAAATAAATTAATTTTAGTTTTAAACCAATAAAATAGAACTATAGTGGTATTAAACCATAGAATAGACTTCTTGGTGTGTTTTGAAAGTATGATCTTGTTGATGAAGATGAAAATAAACCATACAAAATCTTGATAGCTAGTTCTAAGGCTACAGAAAACCATTTCTTTAACCTATATAAGTAAAACTCCATACATATACATCTTTTTATTTAAATTCAGAAATATATTTTTGAAAAAAATATTAATAATTTGAAATTAAAAATCATTTATTTAAATTTTGTATACAATTTGTTGCTATGAATTTATCTATATTAAGAAATGCCATCTAAATTTTTCTCCACCTTTCAAATAATATTATAAAATACAATTTTAATACAAATTTATTTATATAATATTTTAAATTAATTTAAATATTTATATTTTCATAATTTAATATTTATAAATAATATTATATTTATATCCAATAAATTTTTAAATATATAAATTTTTTATTACACCTAAGGTACTCTTACAATGTCATTCAAGGGAGGTCATTGGGAGCTATAATGTTGTAAGAATATTACCATTTAATTATTTGAAATCTGAAATCGTAAAACAAAAAATGAAATAATTGAATTATATCAAAGCCAACATAATTAAATTAAAAAAATATATACAAATACAAATAAATTAAGATAAAAATATAAAATAAAGTGAGAGAAATAAACATTAAAGAAGAGTAAAAAATGAGTAAATTGAATTTTATTACGCAGATAAAATATAAACTTTTAACTTTTAATGTTTTAAATATTACTTCTTTTGTCATTACTTTTTTTATACAACTTCTCTCATTGCTTTTTTTGTGAAATTGATTTTAGTTTCTTTATATTACAATATCATAACGATTAAATAAATAATCATATTGTCATGTCATATTTATTACTAAATCCTTTTTTATTAATAATCATAAGAATAAAATTATAAATATTAATTATTATAAAATATATTACAATATCATATTATATTACCATATCATATTTATTAATAATTGTAACAATGAAATTTTAAAAATAAATTATCATAATAAATATTACAACATCATAATAAATAAACTAATAGATAATATACAGATAATCATATTTAATTTATGGATAATATATAAATGTTAATGCATTATATTTATAAATAATTAGAAAACCATAATTAATTTATAAAACAATATATATATTTTACCACATAATATTTATAATTAAATTATGGATAATTCATACTGTATTATATTTATAAATAATTCATACATACATACATACATACATACATACATACATACATACATAGACCATACCATATTTATAAATAATCATAACAATGAAATTGTAAAAGTAACTAATTTACAGATAATTACCAGTAAAATATTAAAAATAAATGATCACAATAGATTTTACTGTATTTTACTTATAAATAAATATAAGTATGAAATTGTAGAAATAAATTATCATAAAAAAGATAATATACACATAATGATAAATAATTAATAGACATAAATAATTAAATCATATAGAAAACATATAAATACAAATAATACATAAATACATACATACATACATACATACATACATACATACATACATACATACATACATACATACATACATGCATGCATGCATGCATGCATGCATACATAGACCATAGCATATTTATAAATAATCATAACAATGAAATTGTAAAAATAACTAATTTACAGATAATTACAAATAAAATATTAAAAATAAATGATCACAATAGATTTTACTGTATTTTACTTATAAATAAATATAATTATGAAATTGTAGAAATAAATTATCATAAAAAAGATAATATACAGATAATGATAATTAATAGACATAAATAATTAAATCATATAGAAAACATATAGATACAAATAATTTTAAACCAAAAAATAAATAAAATGATAAAGTAAATGTAGATAAATAAGGGTGAAAGAAGAGTAAAGAAAAGGACTAAATTGAAACTACCATTTCATATTGAGTAGATAAAATACAAACTTTGTATATTTGATATTTTAAAGATTACTTCTTTTCATATTAATTTAACACATCATAATTAATAAATAAATAATTATGTTACCACATAATATTATCATAGAAAATATTAAAATATCATAACACATAAATAGATAATATATATGTAATCATAGGTAATTTACAGATAATATATGTTTTACTACATTGTATTTATAAATAGGTAGATAATCATAACTAATTTATACATAATATATAGATTTTACCACATCATATTTATAAATAATCATAATTAATTTGTGAGTAACATATAAATTTTACTATAATATAATTATAAATAATTAGATAATCATTACTAAAATTATAAAAATATTATCACATCATAATAAATAAATAATATAAAAATAATCATAAATAATTAATAGATATAATATAGATTTTACCACATCATATTTATAAATAATAAAAAAAAATTGTAAAAATAAATTATCATAAAAAAATATTACCTAATAATAATAATAATAATAATAATAATAATAATAATAATAATAATAATAATAGACAGATAGATAGATAGATAGATAGATATAATTATTTTAATGGTAATATATAAGCTTTATTGCCTCATATTTATAAATAATCATATTGTAAAAATAAATTATCATAATAAATATTGCCACGTCATAATAAATAAATAGATAATATATACATAATTATAATTAATTCATAGGTTATATATAGATTTTACCATATCATATTTATAAATAATCATAACAATAAAATTATAAAAATAATTAAATTATAGGTATTATATATAAAGTTTACTACTTCATATTTATAAATAATAATAACAATAAAATTATAAAAATAATTAATTTATAAGTAATATATATGAATTTTACCACATCATATTTATAAATAATCATATCATAAAATAAATATATTATATATAGATAATCATAATTAATTTATTTGTCATAAAGAATATCACCACATAATAACAAATAAATGACTTAAATAATCATTATATATATAATATGCATATAATAATTAATTAATTTATCATAAAAATATCACTACATAACAATAAATAAATGAAATATAAATAATCATAATATAATAAATATATAATATACAGATAATAATTAATTAATCTATCATAGAAAATATAACTACATAATAATAAATAAATGACATATATATATATATATATATAATATTTATAATAGATATTCATACGTAATTAATAAGTGCATATAGATTTGATTGTAATATATTTATAAACAATCATAATAATGAAATTTTAAAAATAAATTATCATAAAAATATCACCATATGATAATTAATAAATAAATAATCATAACATAAAAATATTACCACATCATAATCAATAAACAAATAATATATACATAATCATAATTATATTACAAATTGACTAAATGGCTCTGTAATGAATGATTTCGTAGGCTCCTTCCCACCTAGGGCTGATTCAAATTTTCTTCCCTATTCTAATGGTGTTGGCTTAGAACCACTGCCTCCAATCCTATTGATTAGCTCTGCTCATGACACATGGAAAATATTTTCAAATTTTATTCTCCTCACTGTCAAAGGGATGAACCATTGACTAGCTTCCCCCCTATAGTCTGGGTCAAGCTGATCCCATTAACAGGATGTCATCCCCACCACCCTACACTCTTGAGGCATACACTAAAAATTTTCTTCAGTGGACAAAAAAATCTCCATTCTTCCATGTGGCTCATTATCATGCTCAGACCGATTCAATGGAACACATTTGGGGAAGGGTTTTCTATATAATATTCCTCCTGCATTGAAGGAGACGACAAACCTAGAAATTTTCCCACTATGTATAGAGGTTTCTGCTTCACAGGGTTGGAAGACACAAATTTTTTGAGACGTAAGTCAAAACCATTTTTGAGAGGCCTCCAAAATGATGCCCAGATCTACACCTAGTTATCTTACTCCTACTCCCTCTATTATAGTGGTGGACTTTGATGAGGAGGAGACTTAAAAAATATGATATGACAAAGACTTCTTTGCATCCCATGGCATCATCTGTACATTCACAAATCTCTAACCAGAACTCCAAGACCTCCATACTTGGATCTTAAAAAACTAGCAACCCCTCTTTCAAGGTAGACTCGAGATTTATCCCAATGCTAAAAGATTTATTATTGTTTTTTTAATATTGAAATAAGGATAAGGAATTCTTCCAAAATAAATTATGAAGTTTGAATCTCCACCCTTTAATCATGAAACCATGGTCCCCCTTTATTAACACCTTTACAAGAATATCTAAATGAAAGACCTATAAGATTCACCTATCATATCTCTCTTTCTAATTCTACTATGAACCCTACTTCAAATCCATAGGCAACTCCCTAATAAAATTTATGCAAACACACTCAGACACTACTATCTTATCTCACACCACCTTTCCTAGAATACTAGTAAATATAGACACCTCAAAGGATCTACCTGAAAAATTGTCTTGCAAACAAGAAACCATTCTTTGTCCTACCTCTTTATTTATGAAGGTTTACTATTCTATTGTTGTAATTATTTCAATATAGGGCATTTGACTAAAATTGCAAAAATCATTAAAAAATGAAATCTTCCTGATGGTGAGACATCTATCTTACCCACATCACTATGAATGCCTTTGGATATCAGAATGATGAGTCAAATTCATATTCAAGTGACCTTGACCCTCCTAATAACACAAAAGGGGATCCCAAGGCAATTGCATCAATTATGGATTTGAGGGGGTCAGTTTTGGTATTGAAAACCCTTATTCTAACTATTGTTGAGGGCATTAATATTCTTACTAAAAATAAAGGGGTAGATCCATTGGTGATGGCATCAGTGGTAAACAAATCTCAACCCTTATAATAAGTTAAAATTCTAATACCATTATCCACATATTTTACAGAAGACAAGGGGGAGTAGAATAAAATGCAGAAGAAGAAAAATTGTAGAAGACCTAAGTCCAACATGACCCTCTATTCATGGGGTGCCATGTTCAAAAAGGATAAGGTGTGATCTAGTGTTTGAATGAAAATCATGGTTTTGTTTTGTGGTAGTTTTGTGGAAGCAAAAAAGTGGTGGAAGGTTCTCTATTTCCTGTCTGGTCTTTACTAGTGGTAGAATATTTTTTTCCTATTATGCAAAGGTTAAGTGGAAGATGGTGGTAGGACATGTAAGGTGCTTTCATGGATATGTTGATCTACTTGTATGATGTTTGGAGCCACATGGCCCTCATGGAAGGGCTATTTATTTTTCTTTTATTGTGAAAAAGTTTCATGGAATCTGATGATTTACAAAATCCTCTTTGCTTGTTAGCGGTTTGTAGTCATGGCTAGTTTATTTTTCTTTGTACTTTGTTAGTTCTTTCTTTTTTAATCTTTCATGTATATCTTTCGGGATCTTTTGTATCGAGCATGAGACCTTTAACCCGTATTTTAACCTCATCTAATAAAAAATAACTAAATTATAAACAATATATAGATTTTACAACAATATATTTATAAATAATCGTAACAATGAAACTTCTAAAAAAAATTATCATAAAAAATATCACTACGTAATAATAAATAAATAATATACAAATAATCATAACTAATTTTTAGATAATACATAGATTTTAAAATATTATATTTATAAATAATTGTAACAATGAAATTGTAGAAATAAATTATCATAAAAAATATTATCGCATCATAGATAAATAAAATATATACAGATAATCATAATTAATTTATAGATAATATAGAGATCTTTCCACATACATCATAATAAATAAATACTATGTTTCTACATTTCCTACTTAAAAATTATATCAAATTGCTTTATGCGGTAACAAGTGTTACTATCATACATATCTTATATAAATTTATGTAAAACACACTAATAGATATCATTTACAAGACACCTATATCGTATTGAATTGTGAATGTTTCAAAAATGATATCTTAGATAATATATAGATTTTACCACATACATCATAATAAACAAATATTGTGTTTCTCCATTTCTCATTTAGAACTTGTATTAAATTACTTTACATGATAACAAGTGTTACTAATATACATATCTTAAATAAATCTATATAAAACATACCAATAGATATCATTCTCGATGCGCCTATATCATATTGAATTATAAATGTCTCAAATATGATATCTATCAATATATTTTACATAAATTTATTTAAAATATGTATACTAATATAATTATATTTCAATTTAAATATAATATATATATATATATTTTTTAATATTATATATAATTTCATTTTTCCAAATATCCATTTTTGTTTATTGAATCACAAAATCACCATGACAAAAACGTTGGTTATAACGCACAACTTAAGTCTTAATTATGGTTTGAAACGCAATACACTTCGCTCCTACGCAATGAGAGACTAACTTATTACGCTGAGGGAATTATTGTGCGAGCATTGAAGGGGCTCTGGAAAGCCATGAGAGACTAACTATGGATAAAATGGGATGTAACTACTTAGGCTGGTTTGAAATGCAATGCTCTTCGCTCCCATTTGTAGGGAGGAACACCAATGATTTTCCATGTTTAATAGCTATTAGGGTATTAATTAATATTGTATAACTAAACACACACCAAATCTTATACATTTTAGTAAATCCTACGGACATGACAGAACTATGCTTCAGAGATTACAATCCCCGATCTGCCATGATGCTTAGACACGGGGACTACTATCACTTTCCATGTCTTTTTAGTCTTTTTATCCTTTGTCAATACACTCGCCGAAGTGACCCCCATATGAGGCGATCGATTCCATGCTATTTATGTTTCATAGCTTTCATTTTTCGTCGTTTCTAGTGTCATCTGAGACGTTTTAACCATGGCCGGACAAAGATGTCAATCGTTGATCTATTTATGTTCTGTATCCTACCTATTTTGATTGAGACGACGAATTATACTAACACCATTGACGTCGAAATCTATCAATTCTATTAAGTGGATTCAATGAGCAATAATAATTATATTTGTTTGAATCGGACGCACAAATCGGATGGTGTCAATTCTTTTTAAAGGAACCTCATACATCATCTTTATTTCCTAAACGGAAACGGGGACCAAAAATCGTACCCTTTCACTATGGCGATAAGATCAAAACCATGTGGGATGTAAACATTACCGATATAATAATAATAATTTGGGATTAGGGGTAAATGGGAGAGGTACCTATAGTCTATGTCAATATATATAAATTATTTTTAGCCTTTTATATTTAGTGTATTGTTATATAGTTCAATAATTTTAATTTGTTACCATATTTAATTTTTTTAATTGTAATTTATTGATTTATATTATATTTTGGTGAATTTATATTGTTCACACTTTTTAAAGTTGGATCAAATAATAATACTTAACTTTCATATAATTATAAAATTAATTTAATATTATGCATATATATATAAATTTTCAGCTCTTCTTATGTGCAGCTCTCTTTATGGTTAATATATTAGATATCAAACTCTAAGCCAATTTAATCTATGAAAACTACTAAAATCATATTGTAATTAAATGGAGTGTTTTTTCATCTCTGATTTATGATGTAAAAGTTGAGTACATATGATTCTCAAAAATATAATATTAATTGTTAGAGTTAGTAAACAAAGCCACCATTTTATTCAAAACCTAATTTATTTTTCTTATTAGATATGTTAAAACCGGGATGAAAAGGCCCGATGACCTTTTATAGAGGAGAAAACCAAAAAGTACAACAATAAATCTTAAAAAGAATGCCTTTATCAGTGGCAGTGAAACGTGCAGTAAAGAGCCCCCTCATAATGGACTTCCACTAGAAATAGAAAATTTACATAAAGAAAAACTTAAGAAACTTCTACGAAGATTTTTCCAAACAAAGGTGAACCAAAACTCTCCCGAGAGAGCCATGTGACCAAAAAACAAGCATGTGTAACAACCCAAACATGTCCTACTATCCTCAATTGTTGAGTGAAACACACCTTTTCTTTTTTGTGCCCTCCTGAATGAAGGGACATACTAGACTCCCATCTTCTACTGCTTTTCTTCTTCTGCACTTTAGTCCACCCCCCTCATCTTCTATATAATCGGAGTCTAGGGGTAATAAAATTTAAAATTTTAAGGGCTAAGATTTACCAACCACTGAATCCTCAACCAAAGGTTATACCCTTGAAGTTTCAAAGGAGGTAATAAGATTCTTAGCAATAGGGGTTTTTGCAATCAAAATAGACCCCTTTATTTACAAAGGTAGGTCCTACCTTATGCTCTTCTTTTGAGTCTTATAAATCAACTTGGTCTACACTAAAGAGCTCAGGGCCAACTGGAGACAATTATGAATCATCATTCTCATATTTGAGGCCTTCCATAGTGAGAT
Source organism: Torreya grandis (assembly GCA_037957365.1). NCBI lineage: Eukaryota > Viridiplantae > Streptophyta > Pinopsida > Cupressales > Taxaceae > Torreya > Torreya grandis. The sequence continues at coordinate 250,740 of JARHVA010008776.1, read as the reverse complement.
GGGTGGGGCAGAATTCTGACCACCAAGAAGATTCCTTCTTTTTTTGTGAATCTTGAAGTCTTTAGTCAAGTGATCTATATTAAAGAAGCTATGGCAATGGAATAACAAGCTTTGTGAATCTAAGTATATATGAAATAAGTAAATAGTTATGTGAATCTTTGCACCTAGAAAATTCACTAAGTATCTATTTATTAGAATATTTTTATATACCTATCTAGTTGGTTGGGTAAGGTAGGTAGATCTCTATTCATACAAGTTTAATTGCTAAATATTAATCTATTACATACACAAAAGGACACATGTCATTATACCATGTGCACATCCCTACTATCTAGAACACCAAGCGTAAGAGGATCTATTCTAAATCCCAGTTCATTTTAATCATATACAAGTAATTTTTATTATTACTATAGAATTTTACTGAGCTAGTCATTGTAGATTTTCATATGGATCTATTTTAATTCTAAAATTACATTACCCCATCTGCATATATATGGTATCCATATTTAAAAAATAAATTCATATGTTTATATATATATATATATATATATATATATATATATATATTCAATTTTAAAGAATATCATAACATAATTTGAAGGCATTGTCTCCTTGATTTTCATATTCAAAATAGATTTTGTCAAAGCTTCCCAATTTTCTTCTCCTCCAATTTCACTTTCTTTTGTCTCCTTCCAAAGTGCCTCTTCTCTATATGTTGTGCCCCCTTTATTTATTTTCCCTAAGTTCTTTCTTATTCTATTCATGAAAAGGGGTGTAGTTTTTATTTTTAATATATTTCATTTTTGTTTTTGTTTTTTAATTTATTTTTATTATTATTTTATTAATATCCTTCTTTTGTTTTTCACTAATTTTGAACTTTTCATTTCTCTTCATTAATTATTATTTTTTTGTTTTTATTTTGTTTTTCTTTTTTTCCCCTTAATTAAAAAATATTATATTTTATTTCTTTTACTTCTAATTATAATAATTAATAATTTCAATAATTAAATTAGCATCTCAAATTCATATGGAACTAATACTTAATACATAAATCGCATTTCTAGAAGCATTTAATGGTCACACACGTAAATCAAATAAGATGAATTTCACAAAACTATTAAATTATGCTAGCAACTATGTTTAATTATTTAATGTAAATGAAATCAAAAGATATTATGCTAACCATTTTATTATGCATGTAATATGTGCTAGCTAATGTGTTGTGTGCATTGTTCTAGCTAATTTTTTGTCTTCTCCTAATAGCTCCATCTACGTAACCCTATTTGATCATGCTCTCACTCTGTCACGATCTGAGGGATGATTTTTCCTACATTAACATCACAACAGGAAGGTAGTTAGATCATAACAACATTATATATATATATATATATATAATTTCATGGTATGCTATTGGAAAAATAATTTTATAAATGGGTTAAAATAAATTAATAAAATTGGGGATGGATGCTAAAATCATATATATATATATATATATATATATATATATATATATATATATATATATATATATATAATTTTAGCATCCATCCCCAATTTTATTAATTTATTTTAACCCATTTATAAAATTATTTTTCCAATAGCATACCATGAAATAATAAAAGAATAGTAATCCTTTACCTATAATCTATAATAACATCAAATATTTCATCTATCAATTAAAAATCAAATGTTACATATTGATTCTTCACTAAGAAAATTACTTGATTATCTATGGATATTTATAGTTGACAAATTTGATTTGATTATTTTTAACTAATTTTTGAGATATATGATGTCATGGTTAATAGTATTATATTTCTTAGGTTACACAATTACACTGCTATATATATAAGTTAGATATATATATTATTCATAAATACTAAATTATATTGAAAATATATAATAATATAAATAATGTTTTTTTTTATTTTTAAATTTTTATAAACTATATAAAATTATTTTATAAATAATAGTTAAAATTGTTAGAACATATAAAATAAAAATATTTGGCATTTTCCTAATTAAACTCTTTTTGCACAAATGTAGAAAAATAAATAAATTTATTATAAAAAATTATTTGATTAATGTTTTTATGTAAAATTTCATATTAATTGCTATCTATTTATGCATACTAACAAATAATCATATAATTTTTTTCATATTCATCTTGAACAAATTTAGTTTTATACCACACACACACACACATCTTATTTATGGGTGAAGAGCATAACGTTTCCACTTTCATAATTTTGAACCAACTAGTTGAGGATGCCATATAAATTTTCCACCTTTCCAATAATACCATGTAATGAAATTCATATTGAATAAAAATTTACTTATATATTGGTTTTAAAATTAATTAAATTTTATATTTTAATAATTTAATATTTATAAATACTATTATATGTATATACATAGTTTCTTAAATATAAAAATTATTTATGCAATTAGATTTAATTTTTAGAAATAATAAAGATTTTTTTTTAGCATATTGTATATAATTTTTATACCACATATCATTTTTTGTTTGTTGAGTTGCAAAAACATCATGATAAAAAGAGTCATTATAACACACAACTTAGTATTATTTATGGTATACTGAAGTAATGAAAGCATCATAAGTAGTTATAACACACACACTTCACACCCAACATCATGACAAATACATATACATAGTAGATAATTTAATCCCATACAATAATGTAGATAATATTATGTTTGTATGCAAAGGGAAATATTACTGATTTATAAATAAATCTTAGTTTAGAGAAGATAAATCCTACTTACACTTCTAATTGTTGATACATTAGATATTTAGGGTCATGGTCAAGATGGATCTTCTAGACTTACGCAAGGAATATCTTACCAAAATGATATCACTAGGGAGGTTTCAAAGCCTATAGTCAAGCAAAACTATGCAATTACCCTAACTAGGTCCTATGTTTTCATAATCACAATCTTTAAATGACCAAGGTAAAGTAATATCTAATATAGTGCTTACCAAATCTTGTGACATAACTGATGGTAATAAACATAAATAGTAAACATTCATAGAAGATATGTACTCACATCAATGTATATGAAATCCTAATACATGGGAAAGAAGTATAAATGCAAATATATATACTCTTGCAAAGGAGGAACAAAGTTCAGAATAATTTATTTTGAAGATGAACCTACCGAGCCTCAATCTCTCCCTTGGCCAAGGTGCTTAGTAAGAGATTTTTATGGTATGTAAGGATGACAAGGATAAATTAGTTTTGGGCTGCACAACCTATCTATGCATCTAAAATACTTTTCCATAAGGCAAGATCCATATGTCCAAAGAAAGTATTGAAACCCTAAATTATGCTCCTCAAGTAGAATGATGGATAAGAAGATGCACAATATATATCTCTTCTTCTTATCTTTTTTTTAATAAATATTGAAAAGAGTGTGTATATATAGATGAATCTAACCTTAATCCTTTCTAAAAGTTTCACCGATAGGGGCAGCCCAATCGACTCTATATAGATATTGATAAAATCAAATTAGATCTTGGTCTATGTCGATCAAGGGCTGACTTAAACCATAAATGAGTTTTGAAAATTAGATTACAAGGTTGATGGGTTTGACAGTATATCATAAACCATCAAAAAGGTTTTTAGGCTAAAAAAGGGATAATGAAGACAAAAAATGACTAGAGGAGCATGTAAACTAGGAGGCAAAGCTCAGCGGAATGCTTTTATGTGATGGATGAAATGATAATAAGTGGTATTTTAGGGATAATAATCTTATGAAGCACCAATGGTTTGCTCACCCCTTTCCCACTACACCCCTTAAGGCATGTACTCAAAGAGATTGAGACTTGATGAGTTCCTTTAAGAGACAAAGCATTCGTTATTGATAAAGATTGAAAATATTATGTGTATATATTGTTTACATTATTAAAATATAGAGGATATTTAACATGCATATAAGAGTCTAAGTCAAACATAATATGTCTTGAATTAAGATAGGAGAAGGAGCACAAAATTGTTAATTGATTTTAGTGATAAATAACCTAAAGGATGTTGTCTTTCATTGAATATGATGATAGATGATTAATGCAATTCAAAATTTTATTTATAGATAAAATTATCATTCATTTGAGTGTTTTAATAAGGTATTTGAATAGTTGTGATCATGTCTAAGATTAAATTATTCACTTAGGATATGAAATTAAGTTTTAATAAAAAGAATATTGGAGTTATTTATTGTGTTTATTAATAGCTTTATGTTATAACTAAAAGTCTTGTACATTTTAAAGATTAAATGGAATATACCGAGTATTTAAATTGTAAATGAGAACAAGTCATAGATTCTTAAAGAATAATTTTTATAGTTATTTCTTGTTACTAGTTTATTTTATTTATTTTATAAGTGACTCAAACTGTGCCTTTGGGAAATTTTAGATAGCTTATTAAATGAATGACTAATTTTTTATAATGCACATTCTTTGTCCATGTCCACCTAAACTAATTATCTCTCAGTATCATAAATTTATGCTAAGAGCGAGAATCTATATCAATCTCTTTAGCCTACTCTTCTAAAGCATTTATGGATCTCCATGTTGGAATTTAATGTACAAGACAAAAGGATGAAGGCGTTTTGGTGGGTATTTACCTAGTCTTTTACTTTTTGTATGTCCTTAAAATTTGGAAAGTTTTTCATTAATAAAGCTTTAGGACATCATTCACAATTAGACGTACGTGTCTTAGGCTATGCATTCCTTTTTAACATGGAAAAATTTATTGTTTAAATGCCTTGTCTCGTTAGCGTTTAGCTTTTCCTTTATTAATTAAATCAATCCTTTCTTTGGTTGATAAATTAAAATTTATTTATTTATCTTGGTTGAAGTCAAGACATGTGTCTTATCTTAGTTGGATCATAATTTCATAGTCAATGATGCCTAGCACACTACTTTGTTTGGTAAACTTGCAATCGTCTAAACTCGTGAAAACATGTTGCATGGCATTGAGCAAGGGTTTGGATGTATTTCAACTAGTGTGGTTGAGAGAGTCAACCATGTGAACCTAGAGAATCTATTCATACCCATGTTTAGTCATGAAGCGATACAACGGTTGACAACATCCATGAATGTAATTTGTCATGCAACAGGAGATCCGTGACTGAATTGAATGTTATAACTCTGTAAAATTATGACAAGTAAAAGAATCCAATGAGTTTAGAGCATTGATAACAAATATAATTTTGGGTCGGGCACGAACCATGTACCCATAAGTATAATATCTTGTATGGAAGGCAACTTAACATGTCTTATTTGATAAAAGTCTATCAAGGGTAAATCTTTTAGAATTAATGCCCTCCATGTTTTAAATGAGCACCAAATAGTAATGTGTCTCTATGTTATCAATTAAGATTTTCATCAAGTCACAGTTTGGGCGAATAATTAATTGTTTGAGACCTTTTTGAAATTGATAGTTTGGGAAGTTAGTATGTCCTTTTATGATTAAAGTAATAACAAGACCTAATTAAAGATTTTATTCAATGTCTTATGTGATAAAATTTATAGGCATTCTATATATGTTTAGAACTTATGAATGAAATGGTGGGGTTTGTTTTAGCATTGGATCAACCTAGACGATCGACCCATTCGTGGTCCTATAAACCATAGTTTTTTGGACCATAACATGGCACGTGGAAACTGTTATCATAGTTTGTCTATCAAACCCATATTAAATTGAGAAGATAAATTATGGTGTTATGTGGTTTTCGTACATTGTAGATGAGATTTAGTTATGTGTGTAAGTAACTACCTAACATATTTTTAACATGTTTTATTATTGTTAAAAATAAAAATAAAAATTGTAGTTGGGTTCGAAGTGGTACAAAAAGGTGCTATACAATTGTAATGCAACTAATCTAAAATCCCATGTGCTTTTACCACCTTTTCAATAATATAATGTAATGAAATTCATATTTAATAAATTTACTTAAATATTATTTTTAAAATCAATTTAAATTTTATATATTAATAATATTACATTTATATAAAATAATTTTTTAAATATATAAATTATTTATTTATGTTTAATTTTTAATGTAATGGAGAAGCATTTAAAAAAAAATAAAAATCATATTGCATATAATTTTGTTTTAACCCAACCGAGAAAAAAAAGAGAAAAAAAAGAAGAAAATAGTTATAACACAGACCTTAGTCTTATTTATGGTAGACAAGTAGCAACCAGCTCGTGGAAACAACATAAGTGGCTATAACCCACACAGTTACACACTCCACACCCAAACTCATAATACGTACTACATTTACTCTACATATACATGCCGTCAGCTTACCACATATCCCTCCCCGTCACCGAACGGATTTTCGGATCGCGTGGTTCTGGAATTCGGTTGAACAGTTGGGTGACTGATGTATGAGCATGGAGTGGCCACAAATCTTGAATAGTTGTTTCATCGTTTCCTTCAGAGGACCCTCCTGCATAATTAGTAATCGATCTCATTGCTAGGAATGCTATGTTCTCGCTTTCACACACCTGCACATTCCGGTGGACACTTACAATCAGCACCAAATTTTGACAATAATAATGACCAAATTAACATAATCTCAAGTACCATTGCAATTGCTGCGCTCTCAGTGTCGATGGAGGTCATTTGCAACTGGTTGTGCAGGAAATCCCTGTAAGCCTCGTTATTCACATAGATGTTGGCACTGCTTCCTCTTTCAACTCTCTTAATCATTGGCTGGCGTTGAAGGCATACGCTCGACGACTTCTCCCGCACACACCTGGGTAACTCTACATTCTGTACTTCAATTCAGTCCACCACACAGCCGTTAGCGATATTAAAATTAGTTCATTATCTCAATGAAGCAAGACATCTGACATTTTATATAGTGAATAGTAATAATACCTCCAAGTTCTTGGCAGTTTCATACAAATTGTCATCGACATTGAACAAAAATTTGGGTATTCCCTTCTCGGGATTTCCTTTCACGTAAATCACTTCCCTCTGCGAATACAGCCTCTGAAGTTTATTCGCAACTTTGCTTTCTCCGACGTTGTATTCCGAAAATGTGAGGTTCGCAATGTTGCGATCGAAACTCACTTCGTCCCCTCCAAATTTCTGATTTTATCTCACAGAACAATAATTACGCTCCACTATTTACTACATAAACAAGAAGAGACGTTGAGGAGGAATAAAACGGAAGAATGATGTTGCGAAGTACCTCCCAGTAGAAAAAGCCAGTGTGCGCAAATTGTTCGGGAATAGCGACGTCTCCGATGCCGAGTTTGTTAGGATTTGCGCTTCCCGCTCTTCCATAGTGAATTACTGCCCTCATACGTAATAGACTGAGCAGCAACTGTGTCGTCTGTGCTGCATTCACCTGTGCCATTACATACATGCATTCCATTATTAATCATATTAATGGTTGGTAGAACAGAGCGTCTTTTATTCATTTGTCTTAAATGTGTTTACCATTCCTCTTCCGCTCATCACCACAATAGTCCTACGCCCTTCAATATTTCCCACACGGAACCTCCGACCTGTTACAGAATCACCAACAACATTTAACACAATTTTAGTGACGTTTTAATACTCGGACTGGAAAAGAGAAGTGAATGGGTAAAAAAGAAAGTACCGGAGACATCTAGTTCAGACAGGTCCCGGTCCCGGTCCGGTTGGAATGTTCCAGAATGTAGAACTGCGCGGAGTTCTTCTACGTCCGAAACTACCAGACCAACATACGGTCCCCTCATGTTGATACGTCGGATCTTTTCAGCTATCTGCGGAGGGATTTCAGCATGGGAGGGGAATGCGAAGGCAATCATCATCAGCAAAAGAAAAGCTGGGGGAATCATTGTGCGAGCATTGCAGGGTCTCTGGAAAGCCATGATAGACTAACTCTGGATAAAATGGGATGTAACTACTTAGGCTGGTTTGAAATGCAATACTCTGCGCTCCCATTTATAGGGAGGAACACCGACGATTTTCCACATCTAATAGCTATTAGGGTTTAATTAATATTGTATAACCAAACACACCTTATCTTGTACATGCTATGCCCACGTGAAGAAAAGCCTACGGACATAACAGGACTATGCTTCATCTATAGATGTAAAGGATTGCAATCTCCGATCTCCAACGATGCGTAGACACGGTGATTACTATCACTTTCAATATGTCGCATTTGACAGTGAAATATGAATATGATTCTTGATCGTTTTGATTCTTTACTTTTTCAATTCATCGCCAAAAAAAGGTGGTTCATCCTACATGAAAAGTGGCGATCAATTCCACACTATTTGGAACGAGTCTGGACCGTTCCGTAGCTTTGATTTTTGGTCGTTTTTAGAGTCATCTCTGTTTTAGCCATGCCAGGGCAATGATAGGAGGTAAAGTTACAGCAAATACCATTGGCGTTGTAATCTATTAAATGTATCAAACGCGCAATCATAGTTATAATAAATCGAATCGGACGCAAAAATTGAATGTGGTGTCAATTAATTTTAAAGGAACTCAATGTTGGATAAGATCAAAACGTTGTTGGATGTAACAATTACATCCTCATTGAAAGTGACAATGCAATGGAATCTTACATTAGTTCTTATCGCATATCGTTTGTTGACAAGATTATTTGCGGTGAATAAAGAATGATAAAGTTAAGAAACATTGGATAAGGATAAGCAGTACGATGGAGATCAATGAGCACATACCGTTTGTACAAAACTTGCTCGCGGAAAATCGCACTAGTGTGTCTGTTACTATTAAAGCAGTAAAATGGCACTAGAGTGTCTAGCTTACGACCGACATGTAGAGAATGGGCGACTGAGCTGTCTAAGGCCTATAACTCCGTTTACAATTTCCGTTTTCATAGTTGACGGTGGTTTACAATAAGTATTTAATTTAAGAGTATGATAGAGAGAAATTTGCGAAGGATGGTTTAGAATTAGTGGGAATTTTAGAAGGCATTATTTTTAATAGAATCAAGGGATTAAAATTGAAAATTTTGGAGACACTTAAAAACTTACAATATTAGAAAAAATATATATATAATAAAGGAGTGTTTGTAATATTTATGATCAATTTAATGATGTCTGATATAATATATTTAGATTATATTTTTATATTGATTGACATGTTACGATGGTAAGTAGGGTAGGGTAGAAAGGAGTGGGGTGTAATGTCTATGAGTGTATTAAAATTAAAAATGGCATTAAATTTTTCATCTATTTCACTTTCATAAAGTTTTTTTTATTAAAAAATTGAGTTGGAAAAGGGAATTGATAATGAGAAATAACTAAACGTAATTATGTGATACCTAATAATTGATAGTAAGTATAACTTGACGACTTATTCACAAAAGATACATATCTGTGATTGATTGTCATCGAGGTATCCAAAACTTTTTAATAGTATGCTCTCCAACAAAATGTGAAATTAACATAATCGATGATTTTAATAACTCTTTATAATGTGTTGATGTCAAACTATTTATTCCATATAAATGTGCTAAAAATGAAATAAAAATTTTATTTTTGAAGACAAAAAATATATTTATTCAATAAATTAGAAAATTCTAATCTTCAATTTCTAATTAATAATTTAAGAAATTACATAAAATAATTTAAAATTTGTTTGGTTTAGATCAAAAAAAAATTTGACAAAAAATTGTGTGAAATTTAAAAATAATATAAAAAATATTTCTAAGAATTAAATTATATGATGTTTTGAAATACATTAGAATAGATTATATTAAAAAAGGTTGACATAATTTTTTAATAAAAATAATAATTAATGTTAATAAAATAAAATTATATAATATTTTAAAATATATTATAATAGATTATATTTAAAAAAATAACCCGATTTTCTAATAAAAATTATAATTATATCAATTCTATTAAATATATTGAATAAATGATAACAAATACATTAAATCAAATAAAACAAAAACTTGAATGATTGAATGATGCAATTAAATATAAATAAAAACAAAAACAAATACTTGTATATCATCTTTGAAATGAGGAAGGAAAATTATAGCCTTTCACTACGACGATAAGATCCAAATCTTGTTGAATAACTAGTAAAGCTGCTCATTGACAATAACAAATGAATAATGATAAAGGTTGAGAAACTTTGGATATAAAGTGGCTCAAATAACTAGTGTGGCCACTTCACCGTCCCGTACACTCGCGTGAAGTATAAATAATATCTTGTTATCTCATCCCTATTTTAAGCCCTCGGAAATTAAATATATGGTTTGTCACTTGAAAATATCTCACGTTATTGCATTACTTACTGCGTTCATATTTCACTATTTTTATGTCCCCTATGCTAGAACTCGTAAGGAATTACCATTTTATATAGCCACCATTAGATGGAATAATAAATAAAGATAAAAGGATGTGAAATATCTGCTATTAATTAAGATTGAGCTTTGATAAGGAAAGAAAAACTTACTGCTCTTGTTTTTATAAATTTGGATGAATGTTTTATCTTACATTTTTAGATATTGATTAAAAGATAAAAGAGGTAAAATTTGAAGGTTTTATAAAAATTGTGTTTTTGATATTACAATAAATTAGGATTTGGTGTTTGGTATTATCAATATAAATTGTTATCATTTCTAATAGTAACTATTATAATTTATGTATTGTCAGAGTCCAAATCATTTTGAATAAAAGTAATTTAAAGGTCCTTAAAATTATAAGAGGGATCATCATATTATAAATATTTTCTAGATTTTATATTAGGCTTATACATTTTTTCATCTAAATAATCACAAACATTAGTAGTTTATGTATTTTGTTACCAGTTCTATAAATTATAGAATTAAATTAATCAAGAAAATTATTGACAAAACATGATACAACCAAAAAATTAGATGTGAACATAATTTATTGTCATTTTTTATTAAAAAAAAACATTGTTATCTAATTGCTTATCATCTAAATATTTAATATAGTTTTTATTGGCACATTTTATGTTACTCCATGCAATCAACATATTAAATAATTTTAATATTTCTTTATTATGTGTGAAAAAAAAAGCATTGGCTGAAAAGAAGTGATATGATAAATGAAATAAGATTTTTTATGGAGAAGACAAATAACTATTAGTTTGAGACATTAATAAATTTTAGTCATCAATATTTGATTTGACATTTTTTACATTCAATCATTTCTTTTAGAAAGTTGTCTAACATAGATTGAAGCCTTTTTATTTAAAAAAAATGGGTGCATTGTAATAACAATGCTAAATATTTGTCAAAGATTTGAACCATATGATATTCTTATATGCAATGGTATATCACATACCAGAAGGAAATAACCTAAATCATCAATGAGAATAATATATCTTGCACCAAATAATTTTGTTTAGTGCTATGCAAAGGCTTATAAAAAATGTTGATCAATATATGTCAGCAACTTTAGTCCTATGAAAATCATTTAATTGATATATATATATATAACAAAAAATGTCATAAAATTATAAGTTCTTGTTCTTACAAAAGTTTTATTTTTTTATAGCTAAGTAAAAAATTAAATGGAATATGAAAACATTAATGCTAAATGTTATAATACTTATTACTACAAGAAATAGAAATGGAGAGTTATTCGGAGTTTTTTATGAATTCAATGCAAGTTTTATGTTGTTAATAAGATATGATTTTCCTATACCAACACTACCATAAATAATCAAATTCAAATGGAAGCATTACAATGTTTTTATTATATTGCTACATAATAGTATCAAGAGCAACTTATTGTTCTACAAATAGCTTCCATAATGTCTAAAGGACATGACCTAATGGCTAAGTTAAGGGAATCCTATATTTTTTAGATTTGTTTGTCATGGCAGAGGGTTTATTACCTGATGGCAAAAGTTTATCACATTAAGTCAGTGAGGAGTGTGTTATTTATGTGGTAAAAAAGAAACAATGCTCATCTTATGTAGTTTCCACTAAGAAAAGATAGAATAGGAAGCATAAAAACCTGTTATTGTAAACTCCAGTGCTTTAGTTAGTTTGAAGGGATAAAACTTAAGAAATTACTAAATTGAGAGGAGATTTTGGAAAGTAGCATAATAATTTGTCATTTCTCAAATGTTTGGCCTACTCTCAAGGACCTTCACATGTGGATAAAGAAGAAATTGGAACCTATTATGCAAGTCACCCTTACCATTTTACCTTGTACAAGAAGATTTTTGTTGTTATTTTTAATCTTTTGAAAGATAAAGAGATAATATTTCTAGATATTCTATGGAACTTGGATCTAAACCTTCCCCTGCATAAGTCTTAGACTCTTTCATTTGACTTCTAACCAAGTACTTCAATTTTAGACAAATCTGGGTAAGATTACCTAATTTTCCTTTCTAGTTCTGATCAGAAGATTATCTTAAAGCTACGGGTAACACTTTGGATGAATTTTGATTAATATATACTAATACAAAAAATATGTAACATCCTACATATGAATGGATCTTGGTCAATCTTAATGTTTCTATTAGATTCCATTTGTACATTGATCTCAAAGTCAAAGATCAAGTTTGGAAGTATCCTCTTGATTTTGAGGGGTTGTCTTTCTACATTCATAGATGCTTTAATGCTAGACATTTAGCTAGTGAATGTGATTTTAGCAAGGATAAGAAGGGGGTCACTAGGTGGAAGGAGCAATGTACAAAAGTGGATTTGAAAATATTATCAGTGATGAAGATGGCATTGAAAATGTAGTACCTAAAACCCAAAGGATGAATTGTTTCCAATTCAAAAATATCTTGAACCAAGAGTGGTCGATCAATGTGTAAAATCATCTATGAAATTTGATAATAATATTTACGTTGCTTCGAGTAGAGGATTATGATCTTGAGTATCTTTGAAGAATTCTCAACCTATTAATTCATTGGAATTCTCCATTCCTATATATCTCTATAGAAGTTACAAACTAGACCTTATTATATACACATAAAAAACTATTATTTAATATTTTTTTACGTTTTGGGAGGGTAAGGGAGGGAACATGATTGGCTATGCATTATTGATCACATTTTAGGGTTTATTTATTTGTGAAATTACTAAAAACATCATTTTCTAAAAAATTGAATAGGTTATCAACTACATGATCTTATCTAAATTTCCATCAAAGGGTTTGGTTTAAAAAAAATAAATGGTGTTAAAAAGATTATAGGATGCATGACAAGTTATCTACTAAGATTTTTATAAAAAATAGTAGTAACTTTTGAAATTTATGATATTTTAGCTACTTACACTTGACCATTTGAAAATGAATTAGTAGTTTAGAAATTAGACTCAAAATTCTACAATTAATGTTCTTAAAACATCTTCAAATTTTGAGCGTAGTGATCTAAAACAATCTCCACAATTCAAAGTTTCTTATTTTTAGGAAAAACATGTCCACTTATGACCCCATTTTAGCTCGCAATTCCATTAATTTACCCATATTTTAATTTAATATACTAGATAGTCACATTTATTGATTGTAAAGATTAACTGTTTCTTTCCTTAGCTTATTTAATATACTAGATAGTCACATAAATTATTTATTTAATTATACATTTTTAAAAATAAAATGGAAAAGTGTTTTCATATTGTATATAATCTTTTTTTTCCCAAAATAATCATTTTTATTTATTAAATCACAAAATCATCACAATGACCTAATTTTAAAAAAAAGAGAAAAAAAAGATAAGTGAGTTATAACACAAAACTTAGCCTTATTTATGGTACTTTAATGGCATTATATCTCACATGCATGAGATTTTCAAGAGCAGTAAGCTATATGGTTTGATTCTTCCAAAAAGAAAATCATTTGGTTGAAATTTGAGATCTTATAGTTAAGTAAGAAAGAATTTATTGAGGTGCAAAAATGGCTACTTATACATATTGATAAGGTCCCCATACTTAGTCATTTCTTAAGGTGTTAAATCTGAAGCAGGATCAATGATGCATGAGTGCTCTAAGGATTCAGGAGGTAGCGAGATGTAGATAGGTACATGATGTTTAATGTCTAAGCAAAGGTATATGATCTTGATCTAACAACCATCAAAATATATTATAATTTGACCAATGGTGAGCATTGATTGATAAATACCTTATTGATCTATAGATATCAATGGAACGTATCAAGTCAAAATTTTGAGATAGCATGAGATGAGGTCAATGTGATAGTTGTTTAACATTTAGCTTTGGTAGTATATATGTTAAATCTTGGACAAGATCATTGGTACGAGATTGATATTAAGCTAAGAGTCCATGGTATTCAAGCATTGTGTTCAAATGTTAATTGTGACCGTTGTTATTCAAATATTTGAATTTAACATAAGAAAAACTAGAGCTTTATATTTAGATAATATTTTTTGATATAAAAGGAATTTTCTCATGCAGTAAAAATTAAATTTGTAGAAGACTCCATGGTGCATCTAATGAACCTAATTTGAAGATCTAAAAGTAAGTACAGTTAAAGATATTGAGCCTAGAAGTTGACTATGTGTTTGTGCCTATTTTGTAAGTAACTCAAGAAAGATAATCAAGCTTGTATTGATGTTGTTTTGATGTCTCATAATGTCTTAGCGATTTGGGAATATTGTAAACTCCATGAGGATGCTCTATGTGGAATTTGAAGGTGTGATCAATTAATCTTGAGTATGAACAATGCTTAAAAAGTTGATTGTCTATTCACTCATGGTGATTGTGTGTATAAGGTCAATGTTTGAGTTATTTGAGCATACGTAGAGGTGAGATACATTGACTATGATCATTTTAAGATGTCAAAGGGGACATAAGGAGTAGACCCATGTATTTGAAAGTGGTCTAATGTTCTTCTTCTTCTTAAGGGAGTGTTAAAATAGTGAATGGGTTCACATAAGACCTGTAGGACCTATAAGGGCCTTATTAAAATCTGTAGTTGCTTAAGGGTGACCCATAGTTGTTATGGAAAAACTATGGAGATTGTATTGAGCATTATCTTTATGTGAGAGATGCCTTAAGGGCTAAGTCATGCCTAATGGTTGACTAAGGTAGTAATTAATCAAGATTGATCTATAAATAGTGGAACCAAAGATGATGGGTTCTAGACTTGTATGTGAGACTTGGAGAGTTTTAGAAAGAGGCTTATGTATGTTTTTGTGGAATAAAGGAGGGTTAGAGTGCCCTAAGGATATGTTGAAGAATAGATCAATTTGAGGATTATTTATATGACTTTTTGGTCATAATTCTATTGGCATAAGATTGATATTGTAGATTGAGAGTAAGGGAAGGAGAAGAGAGATAACCTGAGGTCAGTCATTAGGTGTTGTTGACATCAGTTCAGAGGTGGAAGTGTTTTCATAGGTGTTATTATGGTATCTCAACATCTAAGGTTGTTGTATCATCCTTGCAAGGTAATGATTTATAAAAGGTCTGATTGTTGTTGCATCTTAGTTAAACAAGTGTAGTAGTACCTTGTGGTATTAGAGTCTCATTAAATAGGGATTATAGTTTTTTAATCAGTTATAGCTAGTCTAACTTGGATCTAGTTATTATAGGACTATAACCCATTGTTGGTTCCACTGGGTTTTATTCCCCAAGAGGTTTTCCCACATATGTCTTATGTTATGTGATTGATCTTGCATTGTCTTTCTTGCTAATTACTATGAATTTTATCTATACTTCATGAATGCTTATCATAGTTGATTAATTTTTGTAAAGATTAGAATTAAAGTTGGATTATTTAGGCTCACTGATTCACCACCTCTCAATGATTGTACCTCTAATAATTTCTGTCAAAGCTAGGTCCTTTGGTAAAAGCTTGACATCTTGAAGGTGATCTAAGGTAGAATGGCTATTTAAAATGTGTAAGGTGGTTTGTCTACTAAGAAAGAACTAATGTTCAATAAATCTAATTATACATTTTGGATTGTTAGGATGAATACCTACATTATGTCCCAAGATGTCTCATTATCGACTCATCTTGATAATGAAGAAATCAAGATCAAGGAGAAGACCAAAGTGTTGTTTGAAGCTAGTCGTGAGGTATGTATGGATCCAAGTGAAAATCTTACTATTATTGAGTATATATCATGTAAAGAACATCAAGTATCTATGCCTAATGATGAGGTTCTAAGTTGTAAGCAAATTTTTTTAGATGAAAAACTATCTAATGAATCTGTGTTGTCTCCATGTATTAATAATCTAATCATATAAGAAAAGGAAAATACTATAGTGGTTGAGGAAGTTGTTTCTCTAAAGCCAAAGAAGAAGAAGAAGTACAAATATCAGATGAGTAAGGAGGACATGGAAGATGAGGATGTTTTTTAATTTTAGAAGGATTGAGGTATAAAAGGTGTCTTTATCTATACTTCTTAAGAGACTCCTTTCAGTGGTGAAGCAAGTTTGTGTGATCAAGTTGATAATTTAAATTAGATAAGGTCTTTAGTTAAGGGGGATCAATAATTTTATGATATTATTTCAGAGGTTTGTGAAGGAACTGTAATACAAAGTTAGATTGGATGGTTCTAGGTGAATTAATGAATTTAATTCAAATATCAAGAAGTGTTTAGTGCCCATAAAGGTTTTGGTATTTCTTTATGGTATTTTCTACATAATTTTGAGGAATAAAAGTATGTATGTGCTAATTGAGTATTTTAAAGTGATCTTAATTTTATCTATTTTTGGTTTAAGGGTATTTAAGCCTAAAATGGGCTATAGGATGTATGGGTTCCCAAAGGTACAAAAACTTAGTTTTTGGTCTGAAAGTATGTTTTAAAGGATGAATTTATGATGTAAATTGGTGTACTTTAGGGGGCATATGAGAGTGCTCCAAATATGAATATTTAGGTCCTGAAGATGTGTCTACTAAAAATTGTGGGCTTTGCAAGTTTCAGGTAGGGCTATAAGAAGGTTAAACATACTTAGTTTGAATAAGATTTATTTTTTATTAATTTATCCAAAAGATCAAGTTATGAGTATAAAAATGTATATTCTCAGGTTGGTTTAGTGCATGTTTTTTATTTTGTATAACACAAATGCAGATTTGGTGGTCATGGAAGTGCCTTGAGAAAGAAGGCTAGTAAGCCTGCATGGTGGTTCTTCATGGTGTGTGGAGATTTGAATATGTTTAAAAGGTGAAATTTCTAAAAATTAATAGGGGGAGTCCCTCTCAGATATTTTTTTATGTGTCCCATATATATATATATATATATATATATATTGCTTATAGTGCTTGATTGAAGAGAGTGTTGGCATGGAACAAGAGGAGGTTGCTAAGATAAGCAAAAATAGTCTCAAGGTAAGGGGGAGTTTGTATCATATTTTAAACATGGTCTTTTCCTATTTTTATAGTATTTTTAGGTCCTCAAGATCAATGTGTGTGCTCACTTTGTCATTATGTCAAAGGGGGAGAAAGTTCTTGTTGTGGGAGTGCTTTGAAGAGTGTGAAGGTGAGCTATATATTAATATATTAATGGGTGTTGATATCAATGATAAAGGGATAGATTATTAGAGATTTGTCATGATGATGTCATGGAGGTGTCTTGGTGAGTGGATGAAGTGCCTTGTTAGTCTATATGATAATAGAAAAGTGTTCAGTGTATTTATTCTTGTATACGTGAAAGATGATTGGTTAATATTCAGTGTTGATATGGATAGAGTTATTCAAGGATGAGTATGAAGATTCGATCATGTGAGAATGATCTTATATGATGATATATATTATTGAAGAGCTTGTGTGCATAAGTTTCATTCATCTAGTAGTCCATAGTTCTCATCTAGACACTTTGGGTCTAGTAGCAGAAAAGATGAGTAGGTAGATTGAGGATGTCACCATTTCCATGTAGGAGTGAGTCATGAGGAGTTGGTCATATGGCTATGATCACTATAGCCCCTATTTGTTGTGAAATAGATCTCAAGTCATGCATCGAAGCATGGTCAAATATATGAGTGTAAAGATTTAGGTTCTAAGACAGATTTTAGTGTTTTCCTATAACCAATTTTGTAGTGTGGCAAAATGATTCGAGTGAGAATTTTGATGGTATTATATTTTGCACATGTGAAGGTGTCGATAAAATATGATCATATGGGTTTGTTAATTTTTGAGTAGCGATGATTTGTGCTAGGTTTTATATCATGCACTGAAGCTTGATAGAAATTATGGATGCTCAAAGTTGACCTCTCAAGAAAATTTAGACATGGTTGGCTCTGTGACATAAGTTTATTAAAAGTCACTTTAATGGTGTTATATCTTTTATGGGCTAGAGTATCAAGAAAAATAGTTTATATGGTTATATTCTCCTAAAAATAGAGATCATTTGGTCCAAATTTGAGATCTTTTGAAGTGCAAAAATGGCTACTCATGCATATTGATAGGGTCCCTATACTTGGTCATTTTTTAAGGTGTTAAAGCTTGAACAAGATCAATGATACGTGAGTACTCCAAGGAGTTAAGAGGAAATGAGATGAGGATAGGTGTATGATGTTTAATGTCTAAGAAAAGGTACAAGATCTTGATTTAATGGCTAGCAGATGATCATATAATTTGATCAATAGCGAGGGTTGATCAATAAAGACCTTGTTGATCTACAGAGATTGATGGAGCATACTAAGTTAACATTTTGAGATGGCACAAGATGAGGTCAACGTGATAGTTGTTTAACATATGGCTTTGGTAGTATATGCATTAAATCTTAGACAAGATTGATGGTATGAGATTGATCCTAATTGGAGAATCCATGAGATTTGAGCATTATGTTTAAAGGTTAATTGTGACTGTTGCAATTCAAATATTTGAATTTAACATAGGACAAAATTATAGCTCTGTATTTCAATTATATCTTTCGATAGAAGAAAAAAAATCTCTTGAATTAAAAGTAAAGTGGTAGAGGACTCCATGACACATATAATGAACCTAATTTGAAGATCTGTAAGTCAGTACAATCAAAGATTGAGCCAAAAAGTTGACTATGTGTTCATGCTTATTTTGCAAGTGATTTAAGAAGGATAATTGAGCTTGTATTCATGTTATTTCAATGTCTCACAATGTCTTAGCTATTTAGAAGTATTATAGAATACATGAGGATGTCTTGTGAGGAATTTATAGGTGTGATCAATTTATCTTTAGTATGCACAATGATGAAGAAGTTGACTGTGTGTTCATTCTTGGTGACTGTGTTTATAAGGTCAATGTTTGAGTTGTTTTACCATACACAAAGGTGAGATAAGTTGACTATGATTATTTGAGGATGTCAAAGGGGACATACAGAATAGACCCATGTATTTAAAAGTGATATTGTGTTCTTATTCTGCTGGAGGCAGTGGTAAATGAGTGAATTGGTTGACATGAGACCTATAAGAACTACAAGGTCCTTATTAAAAGGTGTAGCTACTTAAAGGTGACCCATAGTTGTTATATTCTACCTATGGATAGTATATCTTGCATTGTCTCTCTTTCTCATTACTATGAATGTTGTTTATACTTCATGAATGCTTGTAGTAGATGATTAAGTTTTGTAAATATCAGAATTGAAGTTGGAATATTTGGGCTCACTAATTCACTCACATCCCCTCTTAGTTATTGTACCTATAACAATTTTAAAACATAGAGATGTTTTTTTCAACTTGTAAACCAATTTTTATTTACCTATAATTTCATAGCCCATGTGTTATTCCACATAGACTTCCTCATGTATATAACCATTAAGGAAAGTTGATTTCACATGCATCTGATATACTAGCACCTTATGTTGTGCAGCAATAGATAATAAGATCTTGGTTGTATTAAGTATTGCAACTAGAGAAAAAGTTTTTAAATAATATACTCCATGTGTTTATGTAAATCCCTTAGAAACTAGTCTTTACTTGTGTCTTTTCATATAACCATTAGCATGATATTTCACTTATAAATCCATTTGACACCAATCATCTATTTTATTTTTGAAGTTCCACTAATGCCCATGTATTATTTTTATAAATTGCTTGCATCTCATCATTCATAGCATCAATCCATACTGTTTCTTTTACTGCTTCTTCATATATAGAGGGTTCAAATTAAATTATACTAAGAAAAGCAAAATTAGCTATTGGAATCACATTACTCCTTTAATAAAATTCATTTAAACTTCTCACCTTTATTGAAGAGCTTGGACTTGATGCTAGACTTGAACTATCACTTGAAGGTGTGCTAGCAGATGAACCTGGTGAACTTGAGCTTGGAGATCTTGAACTTGAGCTACTATTAGGTCTTGAACTTCCACTTGAGCTTGTGGGGAGAGGGAGAACACTTCTAAATTCTATGTCCATCATTATTGGTGGTGTTTTTTATTGTAAACATTTTTACCATTCCCATTCTCCCTTTCATCAAAAACCACATCCCACCTAATAACTCATTTTTTTGTGTCATAGTTATAGAAATTGTATCCTTTAGTTACATCAGAATATCCCATAAAGATACAATGTTAAGATTTTGCATCCAACTTCATCCACTTCTGAACTAGAATATGAAAATATGCAAGATAACCAATATATGAAGATGAGCCATTGAAGGCTTTTGACCACTCCAAGCTTCATTTAACATTTTTTTTTGGGGTATAGGCTACTGTAAGTTGTCTCTTGATTCCATTTTTGTTATAAAAATTAGAAAACTCTTTACAAGTGAATTATCCCCCTCTATCTATTCTGACTATTTTGAGATAATACCTGCATTATTTTTTAGCCATAACATTAAAGTTTTTGAAGTATTCAAAATCTTAAAATTTCTATTTAAGAAAATAAATCCATGTGTGGTGAGAAAAATCAGATTCTTACACAAATATTCCTCTTTCATAACACCACAAATGTCAACATGCACAAGCACTAGAGGAGATTTTATCCTCCAATATTTGTTTACTAAGAAATTATCTTGATGATGCTTACCAGTTGCACACCCTGAACAATCTTCTTCTTTTGCCTGAATTGTTGGAAGTCCTCTCACCATATTCTTCTTGTGAATTAAATTTAATCCTTAAAAATTTAGATAATCATAATGTTGATGCTATAACCAAAATTATCTATGGTTACTTTGAAGACATGCATAGTAGGAGAATGCAACGTGAGAGTAAATAACCTATTCTCTATCATAGTAACCTTTGTTACAAGATTATAATTAGCTAATTTATCAAATATTTTGCAATAGTTATCTTCAAACACAATTTTGTAATTTTATGATATAAGCTACCTAATACTTATAAGGTTATGCTATAATTTGGGCACATGCAAATTATCATGAATATAAGTAGTTTCTCCTTACTTAATTTTTATAACAAGGGTACCTTCTTCCATCACATCAACCTCTTTATTGTCACTAAATTTTAATTTAATTTTTACATATACATCTAATTTTAAAAATTGATCAAATTTACTTGTCATATGATTAGAGTAGCCACTATCTAAGAACCACACATATTTTTTTATTCTCATTCACCAAATTTCATGTGAATAAGGTTGAGGTATTAGGATCTTAAAAAGACTCTTTAGTATGGTTGGCTCTTGACTTATTCAAGTCAAATTTATTCTTTCTACACTTAGATTCATAATGTCCATAATGTTCACAATATTTTCACTAGATGTTTCTCTGATCCAAAAAACTTGTACCTCTTGCTCTTCCTCTATTATTACTTTTTCCTCTTCCTCTACCACATCTTCTATTATTAGAAGGCTCCCCTTGAGATTTATTTATTTCATAAAAATAAGTTGTTGATTTGTTTTCAACTTTCACTATAGACTAGAAAGCTTACACTAAACTCTCCACAGAATGTTAAAAACACTCCTTATGAGATTTTAAAGAACCAACCAACTCTACCACTTTGAAGGTGGTGAGATTTTTGCTTTCATTAATGGTTATCACCACTAGATCAAATTTAGGAGGAAGATTTCTCAATATCTTCTCTACAATTTTTTTGTTCTCTAATTACTTCCCCTTATGTTCTAATTTGATTCATAACACCTTGAGTCCCAGTAATAAAATATTGAATAGACTCAGTTTCTTTCACCCTTGAATTTTCAAAATCTCTTGTTAAGATTTGAAGTCTTACCAATCTAAGTTTATTAGAACCTTGGTATACAATTTGTAAAGCCTCCTATGCATCCTTTGATTTTGACATACCAGTAAAATGGGGAAAATTGAAATATCTAATGTATATTCAATAGAAAATAGTGATCAATTATCATTCTTTTTATCTTCATTTAAATATATAAATATAAGGATTATCTTTTATTATAAGGTGGCTGTTGGTTGTTCATTTTATTTAAGTTTAGGTTCTTTAATGTTTTGGGATCAACTATTGTATGCATGTATTATCACCTTTGTTAAGTTGGTTGCAGTTGTACAACTATTAGTAAGCTTTAAGAGCATGCTTATGTCTCCCTTATCGAAAGAGAAAACTCACCAATCTTGTTACCATGGTAGCATTTTGGAAAAATTGTGTATGTAAGATTTTATTGTAAAGTTAATGAAAAGATCTAGGTTTCTTACTCTTTCCTTTTCATGAATTCTAATAATATATTTTATAAATATTATTGATTAGATATTTGGTTCAATGATTACTACTAGTTATCACTTTAAGCATAGATATGGATTATAACACCCTTTCTATATTATTTTTAGAATATGTTGTTGAATAACTTTTTAGGGCACCCTAGGTTTATGAATTTAATGTAAAAGATAATATGAGATTCTGGTTTCAATGTATGTTATAGTCTTTCAAAGGATCATTTAGGTATTTGTATTTTATTGGCACCAATAAATGCAAATCACTCCTTTGCATAGTTTTAGTGTATGTCCTACCCTATTCTACAATACAAATATTACATCCTTTGCATATGGTAAGTGTTATTTACCTTTCACATGTATAAAATATTACCTATATAATATGTGTTTACATTTCATGCTTTTAATATCAGAATTATAGTCTTTTATTCATCCCTTTGTTGTTGAATTTTTTTAGAATAAAATTTGCAAGTAATTTCCCATCTATCTTTAGTAGCTTGTATCTGACGTAAAGTATTTATTCATCCCATGTGACAACCCTCCCCTGATGAAGTGAATAAGTTTGGTTGTGCCCTAGTCATATTTGTGTCTCTTTGTGCTATAATTCTCCATGGACGTTGAATTGCAGAATCACTCCATGTGAGTAAGCTACAATTTAGGTCCTCTCTCCTTGGTTTAGGAAAAGCCAAAAGTATCAAGGAGCTGACCATATCCTTTATCGGTGACTCTCAATCACTTTCTACATTCATTCCATTCTTGATGCCAAACCCTTCCCTAGCTACAATGACATATTAGTGGGTTTTTCATCTTTGTTTTCCATTTCTATCAAGTGTGCAAGGCCGAGCAAAAGAGGTATACAATTGGGAACCAATAGATAGATGTATGGCTATTTACTAATTTAAGATCTATTAAAATAATGTTAAATCTCATTTAAATATTTTTCATAGTATTTTTTTGTTTAGATCTACATATGATTATTTAGATCTACATATGACTATTTAGATCCACATAAAGCTTCAACATCATGAGTACTACACAATGGGGCTTGTTTCTTTGGGTTGGTTAGTTTTATGGGTTATCCTACATATAGTTGTGGGTAATGTTCATATGTGTGGGGTTGGTTGATCTAAATAATTTTAATTTATATATATTTGGTTTATTTTGGTTGGTTTACTCAATGTGTTAGCGGAGAACATATACTGTTTTTATATTTTTTAGTTAATAATGTTAATAAATATATTAAATAATGTTAGTTTATGAAAAAGTAGTTGGTTTTAATAGGTTGGACCTATATTATAGTTAATTTGTGTAAAACCTTATAAAACTTGTCCTCTTTGAAAATATTTTTAATAAAGATATATTATGCCTCAGTAAAGTGTTGTTGTTAAATTAATATAATGTAATTTTCACATTTTATTTTGTATTCATAGTCCTAAAAATGATATCAAGGTCTAGTTTATCTTGTGAAGGAGGAAGCCATTAAATAGGAGAGAGAAAGACGGGTTTGAAAGAGCCATGAAAAAAGAAAGGTATAAATTAATATAAGCATGTTCAATTGTCAATTGTAAAATTGATTTTTTATTGCAATTAAATCCTTTGTACAATATCAAAATTATTTTTTATTCCTATCAACACTTTTATATATGATCCATGAAAATAGATTATATGCCCCCAAACTAATTTGAAACCATTTTCACTATATTGTATAACATGTACCACTAGAAACCAATGTTCAAGATTTCAGTTGTTGTTATAAAGATAATATTCATCTTGTAAGTCCTTTTTCTAAATTAAAAAATGCTAGGTTTTTTTCTATGTATGACCTCCCCACCCTCAAGCAAAAGTTCTATGGCATGTTGATGTAGTAATTATTCATTTATAGAGTCTAAAATCCCTAGTTACTATTATGGATGCCTTGAAATTAATTTTAAAGCCTTTGTATGCTTCTTGTATGGCCAATAACTCAACATGGAGGATTTTTATGAATCTAACTTTAATTTATAAGGCATATTTCTATTTCAACTAGGGCTAAGATTTGACGTTGACCACTACTTGTTAACTAAAAATTTAATGATGGTTTACCTTTATTTTAGACATTTCGATAATGGTTTAAAAAATATTTAACTGCAATATATATATATGTTTATAATCTACCTTTACAATATTTTAAATTAATTTATTTCTCTCTCTCATATATATTATTTTGGAAATATATGCATAGTTTTTAATTGTAAATTTATCACTCTAGTTCTATGCTATTTTTTTGAAGGTAAAAATTGAAATTATAGTTTCTCCAAAGGTAAGACAATAATTTAAATTATCCCAAAGGTAAAACTAATAAAATTGAAAGTCAAGCAATAATTATAATTGTTCTATGTTATTTCCCCTAAGGTAAAAAATTCAAAATAATAAATATTTAAAATATAAAATACAAATAATAATAAAGTAAAAACTGTAAGTTTAATTTGCAGCTTCGGTTTCCCCATATCACCCTGTATTCTACACTTTTTCCCAATAAATGTATGTTATGTTGTTCTATTTCTCTCTCTCATATGTATATCTAAAAATAGATGATTCCATAACACCAAATACATTTATATTATTCAATGTGTAAAACACTTATTACTTACCTTATTATATTATGAATTAATTATTATATTATGAATTACTTACCTTATTATATTATGAATTACTTATGCATTACAAAATAGAAAATATGATTAGAGGATTACTTTTTTTCAATATAAACACTAGTTTTTTAATGATTTCTGAGTGTATTTTAATAGGATTGTATTTTACCAATATATAACAAATACCTTAAATATAAACTCATAATTTAAGATTTTTGAGCAATAATTATTTTGATATAGATACATTAAGATATAAAATTATGGTAAGGTAACATACCTCATAGTTTACATAATTAAATATATATGATGTTTCCATTAATGTTGATATGTAGCAGTAATGAAAGTTTTCAGGAGTCTCACCATGATTTGAGAGCAAATTGTGTCAATTAGATGTCCATTGATTTGGCTGAATATTTAAAAAGTAATCATTTTTGCTCTAAAGCAAATTGTTTTCATGTGTCAATGTAGCCAATGGCCTCACCTCAAACATTTGTTGACCTATGATCAGGCCACTAATTATTTTATTTATAGCGTCATCCATACCTAGTTATATATATTTTTCCTATATGAATACTTAGAACTATAGATAAGCCTACAACAAAAGTGGCTTCTAGCATGTAGCCACTATCAAGCTATAGGATTTCCACCTACAAGTTGCCCATAGTAACTACAGGTTTTCACCTATAGGGTACTCGTAGAAAATATAGGGTTACACCTATAGTTACTATGGGAAACCTATAGGTGAAAACTCATACTTATGGGCAACTTGAAGGTGAAAACTTGTAGTTTCTATGGGCAACCTATAAGTGAAAGTTTACAGTTGTTATCAGAAATTTTTAGATGAAAAATAAATAAAATAACCTAAAGTTAACTATTAAAAAATTGACATATAATCAAATAATATTAAATTTTATGAGTTATTGACAAAAACACTCTTAATTTACATATAAAATTAAACATCAACGGTTTGAAACTCTTCTATTTTTCATATCTTTCAATATTTTGTACACTAAATCCAAATCCACTTCTAATGCATCTTGCCCATTAAGTGACACTCTCATTAATGCATATAACATGTCCACCTATAGATTACTCATAGTAACTGTAGGTTTTTACCTACAGGTTCCCAGTAGTAACTATAGGTTTATACCTGTAATTGATATGGGAAACCTGCAGGTGAAAGCCTACAATTGCTATGGGTAACTTGTAGGTAAAAAACTACAGTTACTATGGGCAACCTATAGGTGAAAGCTTGTAGTTGCTATAGGTAACATGTATGTAAAAACGTACAGTTTCTAAGGGGAACATGTAGGTGAAAAGAAAATAAAATAACATATAATCAAATAATATTAAATTTTATGAGTTATGGACAAAAAAATTCTTAATTTAAATATAAAATTAAACATAAAAGGTTCAAGACTCTTTTATTTTTCATACTTTTCCATATTCTTTACACTAAATCCCAATCCACTTCTAATGCATCTGGCCCATTAAGTGACACTCTAATTAATACATTTAACATGTCCAGCCCTAGACTTGTTTTTTTAATATCTTTGATAAGATTTTGTCTTCAAAATCCTCTTTCACATGTCATTGTGCTTGCAGAGATGTTACGAACTGCTCACCATAATCTCATCATATTAGGGTAAAGAGAATTCCAATGCTTTATATTACAAAACACTCTTCATGCTTCCTTCATAGAAAAATCCTTGCAAGTTAAATTTAATGAATCAACAAAAGAATGCAACTCTCTTTTATAAGCTTTAACTTCCAATGACATGTCAAACTCCATTTGATCTCCTTTATTGGTAGGTTGTAAATATGTCAAAAGAACATCTAGCCAACATTCTAAACTTTTCTCTCAACCTTCGTGCTCTTGTTGATAGAATTTGGGGCTAAATAGTTTGGCAGCATTGAAAAGAGGAAGATCAGGGAATCTTTCATTCAAATAATCTATAATATCTTGAAAGCAATCTTATGCAAGCTTCTTGTAACTTTATAGTGTTCCATAAATTCAAGGTTTCCTTTATTTTTTTGGCATCACTAAAACAAAACATAGCATCAAGAACATAAACATATGATAGACCATGTTTATCATTGACTTCACCTTTTTTATCCATGATTTCAATAAATCCATTAGTAATTTCAACTAGGAAATTTGAAATATATATTGTGCCTTCAACAAATGTTTCACTCCTCAAAAAACATCTTGTAAGGTTACTAATGGTCACCTCCAAAGACATGTTAAGAATGTTGATATAAATGTTATCTTCTTGAAATATTTTGTTTAATATATTGAGATCACCTAAAACCTCTGTAAGCATATACAAAAAAACTGCACTGAATAATTTCATGTCTTACCATACCATGATGAGCTACTCCTTTCATTCTTCCATAGTGTTAAAATTGATGGTATAAGTATTACTACCCTTAGACTGACCTCTCCCCTAGATAACCATTTAACTTCATGTATTTGTAAAACATCAAGAACATTAATTTTCATGACCTTAAGTAGTGATGCTAATTCATTATTTATTTTTGCATAATTTTTCACCCATGAATATAACTTATTTTCAATCTTTTCCACATACATCAACTTAAGAACCCTCTTTGAAGCATCTGCTGCTTCTAATGACTCTCGATGTGCTATACAATGAATTTTGATCAAATTTAGAACATCTTTCTTTAAATATGAAACAAAACCATTTTCATGTCCTACCATTGCCGATGCCCCATCTATAGAAATATCAATCAACATCTTCATTGGAAGCCATCACTCATTTATCACTTCATGCACATTATCATATATTATTTTTCCTTTAGCATTGGGCACATTCTTAAGTACCATAAATTGAGAAATTGATGGTCCAATACCTTTTGAGTCTATATATGTAGCATAGATAACAAGATGTTCAAGACTATGATCAGTGATTTCATCCAAAATTAATGAAAATAAATGGCTATTTAACATATTATGAACTTGCATCTTTTCAAGGTACTTTGATATGCAATGCATAAATTCATTTGCAGCAAAATAGTTTCTATATGAAGTATATTCTAAGGACTTTGGAATATTAGGTGTTTTTAAATATGAGAGAAACTTGAAAAGTTTTTTATATTTAGACAATGATAAATCCTCTTGGAAAAAAAATATGATGTTTTCATTATGGTGATCACTCTTTCTTTATTACTATCATGAATTTTTACAACATGTTGTGGGATAGACTTGACCTGTTTCTCCTTAGCACATAACCCTGCACTAGCTACTTCCTTATGCCATATAGATTTCTCATGAGTTGAAAGAGAATCATGTTATATTTTAGTGCATCCATTCCCTGTACCCCACGGTCCAAATTTTTGATACATTACACAATAGTCACACTTCATGAATATTTTATCATCATGCTCAAAATGAATTAACCATTAAAACTTATCTACCCATTCATGATGGAACTTTCTTCTTTTTATCATAATTTTTTTTGTTAACCTCTTCATCAAATTGTCCGTCTGATGAATCCGAGGAAGTTCCAAATATTTCATTTATTTTCTCCTTCACTTTAGGGTCTCTATCTTTTCTACTTGCCCTCTCCAAGGGAATATCTAAGGGAGTGCTTGAACTCTCTGGTTTTCGAAATCCATAAATTTCATGAATAGTATGTTGATATTTTTTTGGATGACATTATAAAATTACCTCCAGGTTGTATGTCAAAATATTATGTTACCATAATTTTAAATTTAAAAATTAACTGTACTAACTTTAACATAATCCACAAATAATTGGAATGGATATCTTCTCAGAATTCAATTATATAATAAGGATAAAAACTCCATAAAATTCAATTATATCAACCTAAGATTATAATGAAGTTATGTAGCCATTATGCCATACACTTGGTCATGGCACCCAAGTGTTTATCATTGGCAATGACTGTATAGTATGGTGTTTACAATTTTGTCTTCCCCTATGCACGAGGGTAATGACTTTAAGAGGAAAAACCATATGCTATGTGAACGTTATGCTTGTGTCTAGGATTCAAATGTGTGATAATCTATTTGTCTGCATTAAAAAATCAAATAAAGTGATAACACTAAAAATTGGAATAAGATAAAAACTTTTGGTGCAAAATAGTTTACAATGTAATAATTATTCTTGATAGGCAAAAAAAGATATATTCATGACAAAATAGTATAGATTTGTATTTTTGTAACAAAAATTGATCATGGTCGGGCTTTGTTAGGCCATACACCTCTTGTAATAGTTATGATTGCAAATTTGTGAAGAGTTTCACTACCACTTCCAACTTACAACTCCCTATATCAAGCAATGCATGTACATGAAGGATAACTATGCAAATGCCAATTTCACATGGTTTGAAATCCCTCCATTATTACTTCCCAATTCCCAATGTGGACTCTCTTCAATCCCATAAATCCAACCCCAACCATTTGCATTCTAAAATATAAATCCTTCATCAGTCCATCAAAAGTTATGCCCTCTTTCTTATATTCGCCTCACAATTTTATTACTCCTTTTTATAAATCCAACATCCCATAGGTTCATAGATTGAATTGCTTCAGGGCATTGAGGATGTCACAACAATCAAAAAATGTACCCGACATAGAAGGAATAGAGGAAGTCAAAGTAGAGCAATTGAGTCCACAGTCTACCATTACCAGTTTTTTCAAGGAATAATATAAAAATAGAAATAGAAAAAATATTTTTAGCCATAATTGATGTTGTCATCTGATCTATGCATAAAAACTTATAGAAGATGACCATTGAGAAAATGAGATGCATAAAAGCTTATAGAGTTGTGGTGGAGAGGGGGTTTCTGTTTGCCTTGACCATGGTTCTGCATACAAACATGCAGAGCTTCGGTCTTATCCTTTTCTTCATACATCCAAACAGAGCATTCTCAAAATTGATTAACATAAGTATAGAGTATAGAATGACGTTTGGAAGACTCCAAAAACATGTAGAAACAGAGAAAAAAAGAATTGAAAGCATTAGATTTCCCAAACAAGTGAACAACAATAAGAAATAAATGAGTTAGATAGACGTGTCATGCCATTGGAGGCAACATTAAGAAATAAATGAGGTGGATGGACTGGAATGTAACCAGACAGTGGAGGTGCACCGTGCACGTATGTGAACAGCCGTAAGATATTAAAAAATGACACTTCTAAGGTTCCAACTTCCAAGTGGGCCCTATAAGGCTATAAGCAAAAATGACAGGGACATTACATATGCACACATCCTTTTGACGGGGTTTAGAAACATTCAAAAGTCTTTGGTGACGATTTATAATAAAATAAAACCGTAAAATACTTTCCAACCCCTTAAAAACGTTCAGGATGGGCGTCAAATCTCAGCACTGCTGTAAATGAGCAGTTTTACAAGGTAATGTTTACATTCCTCAAGGGTTTGATATTATCGCCATAGTGAAAGCGTACGATTTTTCTTCCCCATTTCCGTTTAGGAAATGAAGATGATGTACGAGGCTCCTTTAAAAAGAACTGACACCATCCGCTTTGTGCGTCCGATTCAAACAAATATAATTATTATTGCTCATTGAATCCACTTAATAGAATTGATGGATTACGACGTCAATGGTCTTGGTATAAGTCATCGTCTCAATCAAAATAGGTAGAATAGAGAACATAAATAGCATCAGCGATTGACATCTTGGTCCGGCCAAGGTTAAAACAAAAATTAGAAACGATTAAAAATCAAAGCTACCAAATAGCATGGATCGATCGCCGCATTTGGTGGTCACTTCGGTGAGCGAATTGATAAAGTAAAGCGTAAAAAGGACTAAAAAAAAATCATATTCATATTTCACTGTCAAATGCGACATAGAGAAAGTGATAGTGGTCACCGTGTCTTAAGCATCAATGCAGATCGCGGATTGTAATCTTTGAAGCATAGTTCTGTAATGTCCGTAGGCTTTTATAACATGTAAAAGATAAGGGTGTGTAGTTATACGATATTAATTAATACCCTAATAGCTACTACATGTGGAATATCGTCGGTGTTACTCCGCTATAAATGGGATTACAGAGCATCGCATTTCAAACTAGCCTAATTAGTTACATCCCATTTCATCCAGAGTTAGTCTCTCATGGCTTTCGAGAACACAATAATTCTCTCACTTGATAAGATAGTCCCTCATTGCGTTTCTAGAGGGGTGAAGAGCGTTGCATTTCAAACCATAAATAAGACATAAGTTGTGTGTTATAACGAGTCTTTTGGTCATGGTCATCTTGTGATTCAATAAACAAAAATCGATATGTGAAAAAATGAAATTATATATAATATGTAAAAAAAATTATTCAATATTATATTTAATTTTAAATTAAATTATATAAATAATTTTTATATTTAAAATTTAATTGTACATAAATATTATTTATAAATTTTAAATTATGAATATTTAAAATTTAAAATAATATAAAAATAAATTTATATTAAAATTGGATTTCATGATATTATTTGAATGTGGAAGAAATATTTAGATGACATTTCTTAATATACATTAATACATAACTATTAATTGTATGTAAAAATTAAATTTATAATTGCACCAAAGATCTAAGCTACATCAAAGGAATGTATAATTGTTTTTATTTTTTTTCTAGAAATCCTTGAAGTATTTAAAATATAATGATAAAAGGTAATCATATCAGAATCATGTAATCTTGTGTGCATTAAACAATATATCTAACTCATCAATAACTAAGATTATATCCTAATCCTCTTTCAGTTTGAGAGAGAGAGGGACAATGAGAGAAAATACTATCTATATTATTTTCGACCAATTATAAGTATTATACATGTCTTTAATCTATAATTATAAAAGACGATATTATTTCACGTGTCTCTCTTGGTTTATCATAGGCCTTTGACATAGAAAGGTTAAGTATATTCATTTCACTTCATCATAAGCCTTTGCTCAAATTTTGATTTATTCGTGCCTATGACTAGATGACTAAGCAAGATCGCAAGATCATTGCATGCATCACCATATCACAATATTATAGGCATTTTATTCAGAATATAAGTTATGAATTATTATGGCTTTGAAATTGAAATAGACCATACCCCATGTCATCATCTTGCAGCATGGATAATAATAAATAAAGATGACAATTTATGAAGGTCATGACAAAGTGACAAAGCAAAAGGGTACCATGTGTCATATAATGATTTTGACATGTGTCATGCCAAAGTCATCATCTTGCAACCCTATAAACATAGAAGCCTTATAGACCAAATAACAAACACAAACTAAGCAATACAGCTAAAGTCTATTATGTGTCCCAGGCAACATAGCCAAATGGTATGCACTATTATGAACTCAGTGAGTTACACATGAAATATATAAGGAATACCATGACTAAGTTATTTGATGAAAACTTTAAAATGATAATAGATGTATTAAATCCTAAAAATGTTACTAAGCAATCGAAAGCAATGATATGTCACAACATGTCAAAGAAATCCATGTGAAATATTTTATCATAAAATCAAATTCAAATTATAAATACAGTTGGAAAATAACATTATGCTGAAATTAATCCTTATGAATTGAATAATTTAGAAATGAATTCACTAGACTATATGCTACGGTCTAAGTCAAGTCAAATTATATATACAAATTAGCTGGCTTTTGAATTACTATGCAGAGATCTACAATTACCTAAAATACCTAATTCTCAAATTCTATTAATAACTCTTCAAGGAATATAATGGCAACCAAATATCAAAGCCCCTCTACATCCTTATTATACTTTGGCACCAACAAAGAATTCAAATTAACTGAATTCAATCCAGATTCACTGAAAAAAAAATTCCCACATTATTTAGTCTTCTATGTGAAAGTAAAAAGTGTTTGGCCTTATAATGATGAATACCCACTATCTCTTTAGGTTAGAGTACATAGCATACTTTATTTCTATAAAATCCATTAGAATTCATAAATTAACATGAAAAATAGAGGTTTTTCCATGCATTTATGTCCTTCATAATTTATTCATTATTATCATGTGCACAAGTGATATTTTACATAGGGTAAATAGTCAAGCACCCGTAGCCTACATGTTTGATGGTGATTTTGAGTGGTATTATAGGATACCCATACTAAACACAACATATAACCAAAATACACTTAGTGTTTGGCTCATGAATAGTAATGTTAGGGACACACTAAAATTATCAATAGTGAACCTTGATAACCTTGTAAAGAAAACTAAAGTGAATATTATTCCCATCGTACGATTCAAACATGGAATTAGGATTGTCGTAGCCTTATTGATAATAATTTATGGTTCCACCTATATCATATTTATTAATGAAATTTGGGTTCCTCTCTTATTTATAATCATAGATAAAATAACCATCGCTACACTTGGTGAAGTCACAAGTTTGAATATAAAATAATGAAGGTTGGCTCAAAATAGACTAGAGGGAAACTTATATATTTTGTGATATTTATTGGATGCAATATTTAAAGTAGTTACAATTCCAAATGTATCCACTTTGGCATCCTCAAAAAGAGTCACCATATGACAAGATATGTGATGATTTTAATGTGTTCCATAATCATAGATTTGTGAAATACACACAAAAGATTGTAGACACATTTTAACAAAAAGTTTATAAAGCTACTAGTGAAAATCCTATGATAAGGTTGTTTAAAGAGGTATGAAGGTAACCTAGGAATGTATTATACTACTTCTATCTAATATTGTGGACCAACATTAAAATAAATATAAGCTAAGAGTCCTACACTAAATTTTCCTTAGTATAGGAAGACAACAATTCCAATTCTAGGACCAAATGGATTAATTCCTAAACATAGTTTTTATTTTAGCCTTAAATAGGCCAAATTAATATTTTGGGATCCCAAGGGAAATTAATGAAAATATCCAATCTTATCAATAGTCAGGTTTTATGTTTTTATTGTAAACAATATTTAGAATTAGTTACACTTTCTATTTTTTGTGAGATTGAAGAATGTTATTTTTTTATATTGTAGACTATTTGTCTATGTTTTGTTTATTAGACTATCTTTATTCCCCTACTATTTTATTTGGAGTATTGGCTAATTATCATCTCTTTCTTGAACCTTGTGTTGGTTTGTTTTGAATCTATGAAACTAGGAGAGGTGGATTTAACACTTACTAAAATTTGTTCAGCGCTTGATGCTGAAGTAGAGATTGAAATTGGATGTAATGTCTTTAATGTAAAACATATTATGTAATATTTTTAGGAGTATATTAAGTTGTATATTTTTTCAAAAATCTAGTTATAAAATATATTTAAAATGTGACAATCTATTTATACGAGAGAGAGAGAGAGAGAGAGAGAGAGAGAGAGAGAGAGAGAGAGAGAGAGAGAGAGAGAGAGAGAGAGAGAGAGAGAGAGAGAGAGAGAGAGAGAGAGAGAGAGAGAGAGAGAGAGAGAGAGAGAGAGAGAAGAGAAGTAAATTATAACTTTTCCTTTGATAGAAAATTGTTTATCCACGTATTAATCAATACAATAACTTTTCATTCAGTCAGATTCTCTAAAGATCTAACATATCTAGGAGGTTCAGGGGCTTTCCACACTGACAACTAGCAAAGTGTCACATTTTCATTTGGACCAACTCTCTTGGGCCCTGATATATCTAACAAGTCTAGGGACTAACCACACGGACAAGAATAAATGTGGTGCCTCTTGAATCAGCTAGGTTATTTTTAGCTATTATATCTCTAGCGGGTGTGGTGGACTAGCCAAACTGACATCTAAGAACATGTCATGTCTTTATTTGGATAAGCTTTCCCCAAATCTAATATTTCTTCCAAGTCTAGGGGATCAACTACAGTGACAACTAGTGATGTGACACCTTTTCATTTGATTAGAGTCTTCCTAACTTTGATATATTTTATAGGTTTGATGGATTCACTATGGTAATATCTGATGACATGATACTTGTTCATTTGGTCAGGATCTCCCTAGATCTGACATCTTTGAGAGTTTTGACAAATTGGTGATATTAGAGATTGGTGTGTTGTGATCAATGTGACTAGATTTTGTTATTTTTTTAGAGGTTTTGTTTTATTTTGAGACAAAATAATAATTAAATGTTTTTATTTTTTTATATTTAAAGGGACATTAATATTATAATTTTTTGAAACATGTATGTTTTCTTCTCATGATAGACATCCAAGGCTTTTGCCATGTTTTATAAAAACCCAGGTAAGTATCTTGTAACTATGTAAATATGATGGTAGATATCCATTTTATTTAATTCTACTATGATAATTTATATATCTTGTTGGGAAGTTTCTTTTTCCTACAACAAGCAAGATTGCTAGAAAATTGATGTTGATTTGAAGTTGGTATTTTATTACTTGATAATTTACCCTATTCTTTGTTGTGAGAAAAAAATAAAAATATAAATAATAAAATAGAAAGAAAAAATGTTTTAAAAAAAGGAAAGAAAAATTATTTTAAAAATGGTAAATATTCATGAAAAGTTAAGCAACTACGATTGAAATCAGTTGTCTAAATGGAATTATGGATGTGGATATATATCGAAAAAAAAACAAAAGTGTTTATAAATATTGATGATGGTTTGAAACATAATTTTTTCTAAGGATTTCATCATTCAATTATGTTATTGGTGATTATATTTTTGATAAATTTTGAGTGTTATTACATTTCTATTACACATCAAAAATGTTACGAATTGGCATCATTAACTATTTTATGGATTCATTAATCAATGGGGATGTAAAGGCAAGATACTCATATTGAAATCAATTGCATCAAGATATATTATATGATTTTCATCAGATACATGAAAAAATCACATACTTTCATGGAATGTGAGTTTCTATAAATGAGCTTACATGTCAGGGAGAGATTGGTTTGTGGGGTGGCATATTTTATATTCAGTGGCAATGTAAATGGTTGAACATTCCTATTTCTATTTCATCTATAGTGATAAGAAAAAGGTATTTACATTTCACTATATAAATTTGTATTCTACTACATTCGATCTTATTTCATGACATAAAACCTATGTATGAACATTTTGAGCCATTGTTATGTAAAAAAGCATGTAGTCAGACACTGATTTCTAATACAAAGTTATCAAATATTTTTAAAACTACTTCCTTTTACTATTATGATATTTTCCATGACTTAGTAGAACATGGCATGTAAAAAACAAATAATTTAGGCTCCAACTATTTTTTATAGGGTTTTATTTCTTATTTTGATTAGTCACACCATCAATAGTTATGTTCTGGTTTATATTGAGAAGTTCGGGACATTTATTTTGAATGTTATTTTATCCCAGTATGTTCTAAAAATATTATTAGTTCTAAACATAATAGTGTGTCCCACTTATTAACATAAAGAGATAACAATCATATCCAAACTCCCCTAAAAAAATATTGAGTTCTAGTCATTGATATTAATCAAACATATATGTTTTAGACTATACATAAAAATATGTAGTGCATATACATTTTTATAAAATAAAAATAAATAAAAAATCATTATGTATTTTTTGGTATTTATTTTTGAGTTTTTTTAAAAATCCACATAGTAGGACACAATATTATTTTTTGACTCTATTAAACATGACACATTATTGTATTTAAATTAACATGATTTATCACTGGTCAATTTGAAAATTTATGAAAAAAATAATAAATTTATAAATAATTATGATATGTGAAAAATCTAAGATAAAAGTATTAAGACTGATATCTCTCAACATTTTTTGAGATAAATATATTTAAGATATTTCTACTCATATGTATTCATATTCATAGTATTTTATTTATTAAATAACCACTATATTTAATTTATAATTCCTAAAATAAATACTAATACTTATTTTTTAATTTAATATTCATAATAAAAAAATTAAAAGAATCATTTTTAATTGAAACAGGAAGTGGAACCCTAGGAAATCTTAATGTGTTTGAATAAATGTGTGAAATTTATTAAACATATTAAATTATCAATAAATATATTTATATTGATTTATCAATTACGTTTACTATCATATGATACACCAGTAAAAATCAAAATGTAAAAATTGAAACCTATCAATATTTTTTAATGGAATATTTCATAGTATATCTATTTTACAAGGGAAAATATGATCCAATGCTTACAATCTAAAATGCTTACTCATCTTTCTGATATACCTCAAGTCCCATTACCTTATTTTTATTTGTCTTACATATAAATTGTGGAATATGTAAAAAAGAATAGAGGAAATTTAGGTGCTTCAAGAGAAGGTTGTGTAGTTAATGATTATAGCAGTTCCTTGATAAAAGTGGTCTCCTCTAAATTGAAGGATTATATGAATAACAAAGTAGAGGTAAATGATTTGTATATAGGTCTTAATATCATTATTGGCTACGGGGTGGATAATTTAGAGATTGAAAGGGAGTCATAATTAGTTAGTAGTTCAGGTAGTTTTGAAATAATATGTTAAGGTTTAGAACATTAAAAATATCTTGTTTAAAGCTTGGGAGTTGATAAATAAAATTAAATATTGAAAATATATCCATTATTCTTATGACTATAATAAGGTGAAGGACTTTATTTCAGATGTTGGGATTGACCAAAGAGAGGATAGCAGGATTGATAATTATTGAGATAAATGGGAGGATTACTATGGCATTGATGTCATAGAGTTTTCAAAATTTTAAGGATGTGTTTCATGGGAAAGATTTGATGCTCTCGACAATGATGAGGCAAATTAATCACATGAGATAAGATGGATCATTTTAGTGATTTAAATCTACATGGGTATATTTTTGGCAAGCAAAAATGGTTTATAGTGTTGATTTGGTGCCAAAAGGCTAATTTTTTTTAGGGCTTAGTGTCCAATTAGTGTTTACTATGATAGAGCAAGCTGTGGTCAAGTTGTTGGTTATTTCAATGGTCTTTGGTGTTGGAGTGAGGAGGGAAATGGGATTTGAGGGTGTTATTTCTATTTGTAGATTAAAAACTATGTTTTGTGTATCGATAAATGAAACTAAAGAATCTATTTATTTTATTTTGGGTGTTAAGGTATTGTAGAGGAGTATTCAGGTCAACATAAATTTTAACCTGGCCTCTTGATTTGTTGAGAATTTGTTGATGATTTTGGTGGAAAATAAGTGCTATCATAATTGGTATAAGTTTTTGTCACCCCATGTCATTGAGAAAATTTATTGTCTAAGATGTTTAAAATGAATAATGGATGATTCGAAGAGATTCTCTTCTCAGGTCATGATGGGTTAGGGTTCGTGCCTCTACATCTTTTTAGGTTATTAGAAGAAAATGTTTTTACCCTTAAAAAAATGTTAAAGGACCTAAAATATATTATGGATGGTGAATATTAGAAAGGGGAGAGCATAAATTTTTGATTCCATACCTAGTGGTTCTCAAATCATACATTATGGGTTTAGAGGAGTGGAGGGTATTTTGTAGATATCCTAACAAGATGGAAGATATTAAATTTATCATGGTGGTTTTGCCCATGGACTTTTACCTATTCTAAAATATGATGACATAAGTTCCAAGAAGGGGGTCATGGTGGTTATGCGGGGTGTAAAGTTGGGATATTTTTAATTTATGGTGATGTTCCAAGGAGGAGCAGAGATGGAGCTTGTAGGCAGCTCGAGAGGTGTTTAATGAATGTAAAGATAGAATAGACTATTATAGTTGGGTCTTCTTATTTGGTGGTAGAGGGATGTAAGATGTTGCATATAAAAATATCATGTTTTAGTTGGGGTGGGGATCAGTTGGTTATTGTGGAGTAAGATACCAATTCCATGTGTAGGGTGCGATTTATTTGATAATGATGTAAAAGTTGCTTTTTGATTGGTTGGTGTCGATACATTAATAAATTGTAATATTTTCGTTTCTTAGTATTTGGTCATAATAATTTAATAGATTTTTATTTTAAGCTAAGCATGTTATTTTTTAATCTCTATTTTCATGGTAGGGGACCCATAAACCTTGATATTGATAAAATAGAAAATATACTTATTTATGTTAAAGAATATTTTTAAAGTAACAATAAATGATAAGGAGGGATCTAAATGGAATAATTATCATAAAGAGATAGATTTAAGTTGGTTCATACAATGAGGTGAATAAATTATGGATGACCAAATATATAAATAAAATAGAGATATGTTATATTAGTATGGATGTGTGGTTTGAGATTATATAAATTAATGTAGGATTATAAATAAAGGTTATGTAGCATTAAATTCTTGAATTTGTATTTAAAATTATTTATATGTGAATATATCTACATAACCATAAGAATTAAAATGTGATTAGTTTCACCAATAAATATTTCATACTAAATATAATTTGTTAACATGTATTTAATAAGTGGTA
Organism: Torreya grandis; assembly: GCA_037957365.1. NCBI lineage: Eukaryota > Viridiplantae > Streptophyta > Pinopsida > Cupressales > Taxaceae > Torreya > Torreya grandis. Next base: position 211,183 of record JARHVA010008776.1, on the reverse strand, counting down.
ACTCTTTTAAACAAACTGTAAATTAATTTATCTAATATATTAATATAAATATAAAAAATATATTTTAAAATTAATATCAACTTAAATCTTAAATAAATTGATTTTATTTTTAAACCAAGAGAATAGAAACATAGTGGTATTAAAACATAGAATTGATCCAAAATTCAAAAGTTTTGGTTGATAAATATTTCAATAGCATAGAAATAACACAATAACATTGAATTCTCTGAAAAGAGATGTAGTATTAATCAAGATCTCAATACAAATATATTCATATCTCTAGGTATAGATGTCCATCACGATGTTCTTCTCATTCTTAGCTTTCCAACAGTTCAAACAGTGAGTCAATTGGAGCTATGGTGCAAAAGTTATGGCTCACAGAAGTTTTGTCATCAATTGGGGTGGAACTGTCATCCGAATTGCCACCTAAATTGTTTCCCGGATCAAGAATATACTTTTGGGTATGTTTTTAAAGTATTATCTTGTTGATGAAGATGAAAATAAACCATATAAAATCCTGATAGCTAGTTCTAAGGCTAGAGAAAACCATTTCATTAACCCATATAAATAAAACTCCATACATATACATCTTTTTATTAAATTCATAAATTTATTTTTGAAAACAATATTAATAATTTGAAATTAGAAATAATTTATTTAAATTTTGTATACAATTCGTTGCTATGAATTTATGTATATTAAAAAATACCATCTAAATTTTTCTCCACCTTTCAAATAATATTATAAAATCTAATTTTAATAGAAAGTTATTTATATAATATTTTAAATTAATTTAAATATTTATATTTTCATAATTTAATATTTACAAATAATATTATATTTATATCCAATAAGTTTTTTAATATATAAATTTTTTATTACACCTAAGGTCTTCTTACAATGGCATTTAGGGGAGGTCACTGGGAGCTATAATGTTGTGAGAATATTACCATTTAATTATTTGAAAGCTAACATCATAAAATAATAATAATAATAATTGAATTATATCAAAGCCAACATGATTAAACAAAAAAATAAAAAATACTAATACAAATAAATTCAAATAAAAATATAAAATAAATTGAGAGAAATAAATGTTAAAGAGGAGTAAAAAATGAGTAATTTGAACTTTATTACGTAGATAAAATATAAGCTTTTTACATTTAATGTTTTAAAGATTACTTATTTTCTCATTTTTTTTTTCCATACAGCTTCTCTCATTACTTTTATGGTGAAATTGATTTTAGTTTCTTTATATTACAATATCATAACGAATAAATAAATAATCATATTATCACATCATATTTATTATTAAATCCTTTTTTTATTAATAATCATAATAATAAAATTATAAATATAAATTATTATAAAATATATTACAATATCATATTATATTACCATATCATATTTATTAATAATTATAACAATGAAATTGTAAAAATAAATTATCATAAAAAATATTGCATCATAATAAATAAATTAATAGATTTAATTCAGATAATCATAATTAATTTATGGATAATATATAAATTTTAATGCATTATATTTATAAATAATTAGAAAACCATAATTAATTTATAAAAAAATATATAGATTTTACCACATAATATTTGTAATTAAATTATTGATAATTCATAATGTATTATATTTAAAAATAATCCAATAATCATTACATACATACATACATACATACATACATACATACATACATACATACATACATACATACATACAAGCATGCATGCATGCATACATACATAGACCATACCATATTTATAAATAATCATAAAAATGAAATTGGAAAAATAACTAATTTAAAGATAATTACTCATAAAATGTTAAAAATAAATTATCACTATAGATTTTACTGTATTTTACTTACAAATAAATATAATTATGAAATTGTAGAAATAAATTATCATAAAAAAGATAATATACAGATAATGATAAATAATTAATAGCCATAAATAATTAAATCATATAGAAAATATATAAATACAAATAAATTTAAACCAAAAAATAAATAAAATGATAAAGTAAATGTAGATAAATAAGGATTAAAGAAGAGTAAAGAAAAGGACTAAATTGAAACTACCGTTTCATATTGAGCAGATAAAATACAAACTTTTTACATTTAATACTTTAAAGCTTACTTCTTTTCATATTAATTTAACACACCATAATTAATAAATAAATAATTATGTTACCACGTAATATTATCATAAAAAATATTACAATATCATAACATATAAATAGATAATATATATGTAATCATAGGTAATTTATAGATAATATATATTTTACTACATTGTATTTATAAATAGTTAGATAATCATAACTAATTTATAGATAATATATAGATTTTACCACATCACATTTATAAATAATCATAATTAATTTATGACTAATATATGAATTTTACTATAATATAATTATAAATAATCAAAGCAATAAAATTGTAAAAACAAACTATCATAAAAAATATTACCACCTAATAATAATAATAATAATAATAATAATAATAATAATAATAATAATAATAATAATAATAATAATAAGTTTTATTGCCTCATATTTATATATAATAATATTGTAAAAATAAATTATCATAATAAATATTGTCACGTCATAATAAATAAATAGATCCTTATATACATAATTATAATTAATTTATAGGTGATATATAGATTCTACAGTATCATATTTTTAAATAATCATAATAATAAAATTACAAAAATAATTAAATTATAAGTCATATATATAGAGTCTACCACTTCATATTTATATATAATAATAACAATAAAATTATAAAAATAATTAATTTATGAGTAACATATATGAATTTTACCGCATCATATTTATAAATAATCATATCATAAAATAAATATATTATATACAAATGATCATAATTAATTAATTTATCATAAAAAAATCACTACATAATAACAAATAAATGACATAAATAATCATTATATATATAATATGCATATAATAATTAATTAATTTATCATAAAAATATCACTACATAGTAATAAATAAATCAAATATAAATAATCATAATATAATATATATATATATATATATATATATATATATATATATATATTCACACTTGATTTATAAGTGCATATAGATTTCACTATAATATATTTATAAACAATCATAATAATGAAATTATAAAAATAAATTATCATAAAAATATCACCATATGATAATTAATAAATAAATAATATATATAGATAATCATAACATAAAAATATTACCACATCATAATCAATAATCAAATAATATATAGATAATCATAATATATTTCAAATGGACTAAATGGCTCCGTAATGAATGATTTCGTAGGCTCCTTCCCACCTAGGGCTGACTCAAATTTTCTTCCCTATTCTAATGGTGTTGGCTCAGAACCATTGCCTCCAATCTGGTCGATCAGCTCTGCTCATGACACACAGAAAATATTTTTAAATTTTATTCTACTCACTGTCAAAGGGATGAACCATTGACTGGGTTCCCCCATATAGTCTAGGTCAACCTGATCCCATTAATAGGATGTCTGCCCCACCACCCTACGCTCTTGAGGCATACACTACAACTTTTCTTCAGTGGACAAAAAAGAACCATTCTTCCAAGTGGCTCATTATCATGCTCAGACCGATTTAATGGAACACATTTGGGGAAGGGTTTTCTATACGAGATTCCTCCTACACTGAAGGAAATGACAAACCTAGAACTTTCCCCCTATGTATAGGGGTTTCTACTTCACAGGGTTGGAAGACACAAAAATTTTGAGACCTAAGTCAAAATCTTTTATTGAAGAGGCCTCCAAAATGATGCCCAGATCTACACCTAGTTATCTTACTCCTACTCCCTCTGTTATAGTGGTGGTCATTGATGAGGAGGAGACTTAGAAATTATGATATGACAAAGACTTATTTGCATCCCATGGCATCATATTTACATTCACAAATCTCTGACCAAAACTCCAAGACCTCCATACCTGGATCTTAAAAAACTAGCAACCCCTCTTTCAAAGTAGACTCGAGATTTATCCCAATGCTAAGAGGTTTATTATTGTTGTTTCTTTATTGCAATAAGGATAAGGAATTCTTCCAAAATAAATTATCAAGTTTGAATCTCCACCCTTTAATCATGAAACCACGGTCCCCCTTTATTAACACCTTTACATGAATCTCTAAATGAAAGACCTATCTGGATTCACCTATCATATCTCTCTTTCTAATTCTACTATGAACCCTACTTTAAATCCATAGGCAACTCCCTAATAAAATTTATGCAAACACACCCAGACACTACTATCTAGTCTCACACGACCTTTCCTAGAATACTAGTCAATATAGACACCTCAAAGGATCTACCTGAAAAATTGTCCTACAAGCAAGAAACTATTCTTGGTCCTAACTCTTAGATTATGAAGGTTTACTATTCTAATGTTGTAGTTATTTCAATATAGGGCATTTGACTAAAGATTGTAAAAATCATTAAAAAATGAAATCTTCTTGATGGTGAGACATCTATCTTACCCACATCACTATGGATGCCTTTGGATATCAGAATGATGAGTCAGATTCATATTCAAGTGACCTTGACCCTCCTAATGACACAAAAGGGGATCCCAAGGCAGTTGCATCAATTATAGACTTGAGGGGGCCAGCTTTGGTATTGGAAACCCCTATTCTAACTATTATTGAGGGCATTAATATTCTTACTAAAAATATAGGGGTAGAGCCATAGGTGATGGCATCAGTTGTAAACAAATCTCAACCCTTATAATCGTTTGAAATTCTAATACCATTATCCACAGATTTTACAAAAGACAAGGGGGAGTAGAATAAAATACAGAAGAAGAAAAATTGTAGAAGACTTAAGTCCAACATGAACTTCTATTCATGAGGTGCCATCTTCAAGAAATGTAAGGTGTGATCTAGTGTTTGAATGAATATGATGGTTGTGTTTTGTGGTAGTTTTGTGGAAGCAAAAAAGTGGTGGAAGGTTCTCTATCTCCTATCTAGGCTTTGCTAGAGGTAGAATATTTTTTCCAATTATGCAAATGTTAAGTGGAAGATGGTGGTAGGACATGTAAGGTGCTTTTCTGGATATGTTGATCTACCTGTATGATGTTTGGAGCCACATGGCCCTCATGGAAGGGCTATTTCTTTTTCTTTTATTGTGAAAAAGTTTCATGGAATCTGATGATTTGCAAAAATCTTCTTTGCTTGTTAGCGGTTTGTAGTCATGGCTAGTTTATTAGTCTTTGTACTCTATCAGTTCTTGTTTTTTAATCTTTCATGTATATCTTTCGATATCTTTTGTATCGGGAATGAGACCTTTAACCCGTATTTTAGCCTCATCTAATAAAAAATAACTAAATCATAAATAATATATAGATTTTACAACAATATATTTATAAATGATCGTAACAATGAAACTTTTAAAAATAAATTATCATAAAAAATATCACTACGTAATAATAAATAAATAATATACAAATAATCATAACTAATTTTTAGATAATACATAGATTTTGAAATATTATATTTATAAATAATCGTAACATTGAAATTGTAGAAATAAATTATCATAAAAAATATTATCGCATCATGATAAATAAATAAAAAATATACAGATAATCATAATTAATTTATAGATAATATAGAGATCTTTCCACATACATCATAATAAATAAATACTGTGTTTCTACATTTCCTATTTAAAAATTATATCAAATTACTTTATGCGGTAACAAGTGCTACTATCATACATATCTTATATAAATTTATGTAAAACACACTGATAGATATCATTCACGAGACACCTATATCGTATTGAATTGTGAATGTTTCAAAAATGATATGTTATATAATATATAGATTTTATCACATACATCATAATAAATAAATATCGTGTTTCTCCATTTCTCATTTAGAACTTGTAGTAAATTACTTTACATGATAGCAAGTGTTACTAATATACATATCTTAAATAAATCTATATAAAACATACCAATAGATATCATTTTTGATACACCTATACCGTATTGAATTGTAAATGTCTCAAATATGATATCTATTAATATATTTTACATAAATTTATTTAAAATTTGTATACTAATATAATTTTTTTAAATCTAAATATAATAAAAAGTTTTTTTTTTCTTTTTTTTTTGAATATTATATATAATTTCATTTTTTCCAAATATCCATTTTTGTTTATTGAATCACAAAATCACCATGACAAAAACAGTCGTTATAACGCACAACTTAAGTCTTAATTATGGTTTGAAACGCAATACACTTGGCTCCTACGCAATGAGAGACTAACTTATTAAGCTGAGGGAATTATTGTGCGAGCATTGAAGGGGCTCTGGAAAGCCATGAGAGACTAACAATGGATAAAATGGTTTCAAATGCAATGCTCTTCGCTCCCATTTGTAGGGAGGAACACCGATGATTTTCCATGTTTAATAGCTATTAGGGTATTAATTAATATTGTATCACTAAACACACACCAAATTTTATACATTTTATAAAAGCCTACGGACATGACAGAACTATGCTTTAAAGATTACAATCCCCGATCTGCCATGATGCTTAGACACGGGGACTACTATCACTTTCCCTATGTCGTATTTGACAGTGAAATATGAATGTCTTTTTAGTCTTTTTATCCTTTATCAATACACTCGCCGAAGTGACCCCCATATGTGGCGATCGATTTCATAGCTTTCATTTTCCGTCCTTTCTAGTGTCATCTGAGACGTTTTAACCATGGCCGGACAAAGATGTCAATCGGTGATCTATTTATGTTCTGTATCCTACCTATTTTGATTGAGACGACGAATTATACCAACACCATTGCCGTCGAAATCTATCAATTCTATTAAGTGGATTCAATGAGCAATAACAATTATATTTGTTTGAATCGGACGCACAAATCGGATGGTGTCAATTCTTTTTAAAGGAACCTCATATATCATCTTTATTTCCTAAACGGAAATGGGGACCAAAAATCGTACCCTTTCACTATGGCGATAAGATCAAAACCATGTGGGATGTAAACATTACCGATATAATAATAATAATTTGGGACTAGTGGTAAATGGGAGAGGTACATATAGTCTATGTCAATATATATAAATTATTTTTAGCTTTCTATATTTAACGTATTTTTATATAGTTCAATAATTTTAATTTATTATCATATTTAATTTTTTTAATTATAATTTATTCATTTATACTATATTTTGGTGAATCTATATTGTTCACACTTTTTAAAGTTGGATCAAATAATAAAACTTAACTTTCATATAATTATAAAATTAATTTAATTTAATTGTATGCATATAAATATAAATTTTCAGCTCTTCTTATGTGCAGCTCTCCTTATGGTTAATATATTAGATATCAAACTCTAAGCCAATTTAATCTATGAAAACTACTAAAATCATATTGTAATTAAATGGAGTGTTTTTTCATGTTTGATTTATGATGTAAAAGTTGAGTACATATGATTTTCAAAAATATAATAAGTGTTAGAGTTAGTAAACAAAGCCACCATTTTATTCAAAAACTAATTACTTTTTCTTATCAGATTGGTTAAAACTGGGATGAAAAGGCCCAATGACATTGTATAGAGGAGAGAACCAAAAAGTACAACAATAAATATGAAAAAGAATGCCTTTATCAGTGGCAGCGAAACGTGCAGTTAAGAGCCCCCTCACAATGGAATTCCACTAGAAATAGAAAATGTACAAAAAAAAAAACTTAGGAAACTTCTACGAAGTTTTTGCCAAACAAAGGTGAACCAAAACTCTCTCGAGAGAGCCATGTGACAAAAAAACAAGCATGTGTAACAACCCAAACATGTCCTACTGTCCTCAATTGTTGAGTGAAACACACCTTTTCTTTTTTGTGCCCTCCTGAATGAAGGGACATATTAGACTCCCATCTTCTACTGCTTTTCTTCTTCTGCACTTTAGTCCACCCCCCTCATCTTCTATAGAATCTGAGTAGGGGAAATAAAATTTAAAATTTTAAGGTCTAAGATTTATCAACCGCTAAATCCTCAACCAAAGGTTGTACCCTTGAAATTTCAAAGGAGGTAATAAGATTCTTAGAAATAGGGGTTTTTGCAATCAAAATAGACCCCTTTATTTATGAAAATGAGGTCCTACCTTATGCTCCTCTTTTGAGTCTTAGAAATCGACTTGGTTTACACTAAAGAGCTCAGGGTCAACTGGAGACAATTATGAATCATCATTCTCAGATTTGAGGCCTTCCTCAATGAGATGGGTGGGGCAGAATTCTGACCACCAAGAAGATTCCTTCTTTTTTTGTGAATCTTGAAGTCTTTAGTCAAGTGACCTATATTAAAGAAGCTATGGCAATGGAATAACAAACTATGTGAATCTAAGTATATATATGAAATAGGTAAATAACTATGTGAATATCTGCACCTAGACAATTCACTAAGTATATATTTATTAGAATATTTTTATATACCTATCTAGCTGGTTGGGTAATGTAGGTAGATCTCTATTCATACAAGTTTAATTGCTAAATATTAATTTATTACATACACAAAAGGACACAGGTCATTATACCAGGGCCACATCCTTACTATCTAGAACACCAAGAGTAAGAGGATCTATTCTAACTCCCAGTTCATCTTAATCATATACAAGTCATTTTTATTATTACCATAGAATTTTACTGAGGTAGTCATTGTAGATTTTCATATGGAGCTATTTTAATTATAAAATTACATTGCCCCATCTGCATATATATGGTATCCATATTTTCAAAATAAATATGTTTATATAGGTTTTTAAATATATATATTCAATTTTAAAGAATATCATAACGTAATTTTAAGGCATTGTCTACCTGATTTTCATATTCAAAATAAATTTTGTCAAAGCTTCCCAATTTACTTGTCCTCCAATTTCACTTTCTTTTGTCTCCTTCCAAAGTGCCTCTTCTCTATATGTTGTGCCCCCTTTATTTATTTTCCCTATGTTCTTTCTTGTTCTATTCATGAAAAGGGGTATAGTTTTTATTTTTAATATTTTTCATTTTTATTTTTGTTTTTTATTTATTTTTATTATTATTATATTAAATCCTTCTTTTGTTTTTCACTAATTTTAAACTTTTCATTTCTCTTCATTAATTATTGCTTTTTTGTTTTGTTTTTTTTTTTTCTATTTTTTTCCACTTAATTAAAAATTATTATATTTTATTTCTTTTACTTCTAATTATAATAATTAATAATTTAAATAATTAAATTAGCATGTCAAATTCATAAGGACCTAATACTTAATTCCTAAATCAATAAACTTGAATTTCCACTAATTTCATAAATCGTATTTCTAGAAGCATTTAATGGTCACACACGTAAATCAAATAAGATAAATTTCACAAAACTATTAAATTATGCTAGCAACTATGTTTAATTATTTAATGTAAATGAAATCCAAAGACATTATGCTAACTATTTTATTATGCATGTAATATGTGCTAGCTAATGTGGTGTGTGCATTGTTCTAGCTAGTTTTTTGTCTTCTCCTAATAGCTCCATCTACATAACCCTATTTGATGATGCTCTCACTCTGTCATGATCTGAGGAATGATTTTTCCTACATCAACATCATAACAAGAAGGTAATTAGATCACATATATATATATATATATATATATATATATATATATATATATATATATATATATATATATATATATATATATATATATAACAAATCTACATGATCATAATGTAAATATCTATACTAAATCTAACTCATAGCAGTGTAATTTTGTAACCTAAGAAATATAATACTATTAACCATAACATCATATATCTCAAAAATTAGTTAAAAATAATCAAATCAAATTTGTCAACTATAAATAATCATAGATAATCAAGTAGTTTGCTTAGTGAGGAATCAATATGTAACATTTGATTTTTAATTGATAAATGAAATATTTGATGTTATTATAGACTATAGGTAAAGGATTACTATTCTTTTATTATTTCATGGTATGATATTGGAAAAATAATTTTATAAATGTGTTAAAATAAATTAATAAAATTGGGGATAGATGCTAAAATCAAAGAGGGGGATGGGCAAAGGTTGTGTTCCATATATATTTATGAATTTTGAAAATGCACAAGTTACAATATAATATGGAAGTTGGGTTATTTATGGACAAATGTGTTATTTGAAATCATGGAATTTTTATTTCTATTTGAAAGGGCCTTTATAATCTATTTATACCAATTATTTTGAGTTCACTTTCCTCAATCTTTCTTCTAGGCCATTCTTGAAGTGAATCACTAGCTAGCTGAGTAGAAGGATCTGGTTTAAAAATAATATTGATAAATTTTCTAGTCTATGAATTCAAACTCATACATCCATTGAGATTGACCTTAGATAACCCCTTATATATTATATCAAGATACTCATTGTTGGTATTGAAGTCTCATAGTTAGTGGTTTTCTTAAAATAAACCCAATCCTTGTTTTTACTATCATAAAGAAGAACATCGCATTCAAGTTTGTCCTTCTCATAAAACTAATTAGAATAAGTTCCATATGCATGAGGAATATAAAAACTAAGAACAAACCATTGAGGCTATATCTCAAGCTAAATTTTTTAATGTTACCTAATCATAGTCTATAGTTAAATCAACTCATGCCACTAAACCTCCAGAGTGTATGGAACAGAAGTGGAACACATTCTAGGAGTGTTGCTTGTTGAAGATCTTTTTGAATGGAAATGATTACATATGATTTTATTTTTCACTCTATTTCATAAATTATCATGCTAATGACAAGAGATTTTGATAACGATAATATTGTTCATAAATACTAAATTATATTGAAAATATATAATAATATAAATAATGATTTTTTTTATTTATAAATTTTTATAAAATATATAAAATTATTTGACAAATAATACTTAAAATTGTTAGTACATACAAAATAAAAATATTTGGCATTTTCCTAATTAAACTCTTTTTGAGCAAATGTAGAAAAATAAATAAATTTATTAATAATTTATTATAAAAAATTATTAGATTAATGTTTGTATGTAAAATTTCATATTAATTTCTATCTATTTATGCATACTAACAAATAATCATATAATTTTTTTCATATTCATCTTGAACAAATTTAGTTTTATACCACACCACCCGCCCACGCCCCCCGCCCCCCCCCTGCACCCACCCACACACACATCTTATTTATGGGTGAAGAGCATAACGCTTCCACTTTCAAAATTGTAAACCAACTAGTTGAGGATGCCATATAAATTCTCCACCTTTCCAATACTACCATGTAATGAAATTCATGTTAAATAAAAATTTACTTATATATAGGTTTTAAAATTAATCAAAATTTATATTTTAATAATTTAATATTTATAAATAATATTATATGTATATACATAGTTTCTTCAATATAAAAGTTATTTATGTAGTTAGATTTCATTTTTAAAAATAATAAATATTTATTTTTTTAACATATTGTATATAATTTTTTTACCACATATCACATTTTCTTTGTTGAGTTGCAAAAACATCATGATAAAAAGAGTCATTATAACACACAACTTAGTATTATTTATTGTATACTGAAGTAATGAAAGCATCATAAGTAGTTATAACACACACACTTCACACCCAACATCATGACAAATACATATACACAGTAGATAATTTAATCCCATACAATAATGTAGATAATATTATATTTGTATGCAAAGGAAAATATTACTAATTTATAAATAAATATTAGTTTAGAGAAGATAAATCTTACTTACACTTATAATTGTTGATACATTAGATATTTAGGGTCATGGCCAAGATGGATCTGCAAGACTTAGGCAAGGAATATCATACCAAAATGATATCACTAGGGAGGGTTCCAAAGCCTCTAGTCAAGCAAAACTATGCAATTACCCTAACTAGGTCCTATGTTTTCATAATCACAATGTATAAATGACCAAGGTAAAGTAATATCTAAGATAGTGCTTACCAAAGCTTGTGATGTAAGTGATGGTAATAAACATAAATATTAAACATTCATAGAAGATATATACTCACATCAATGTATATGAAATTCTAATACATGGGAAAGAAGTATAAATGCAAATATATCTACTCTTGCAAATGAGGAACAAAGTTCAGAATAATTTCTTTTGAAGATGAACCTACCGAGCCTCAATCTCTCCCTTGGACAAGGTGCTTAGTAAGAGATTTTTATGGTATGTAAGAATGACAAGGATAAATTAATTTTGGGCTGCACAACTTATCTATGCATCGAAAAGACTTTTCCATAAGGCAAGATCCATATGTCCAAAGAAAGTATTGAAACCCTAAGTTATGCTCCTCAAGTAGAATGATGGATAAGAAGATGCACAATATATATCTCTTCTTCGTATCTCCTTTTTTTAATAAATATTGAAAAGAGTGTGTATATATAGATGAATCTAACCTTAATCCTTTATAAAAGTTTCACCGATAGGGTCAGCCCAATCAACTTTGTATTGATATTGATAAAATAAAATTAGGTCTTGGTCTATGTCGATCAAGGGTTGACTTAAACCATAAATGAGTTTTGACAATTAGAGTACAAGGTCGATGGGTTTGACAGTGTATCATAAACCATCATAAAGGGTTTTACACTAAATAAGGGATAATGAAGACAAAAAATGACTAGAGGAGCATGTAAACTAGGAGGCAAAGCTCAAGGGAATGCTTTTAGGTGATGGATGAAATGATAATAAGTGGTATTATAGGAATAATAATCTTATGAAGCACCAATGGTCTTCCCGCCCCTTTCCCACTACACCCCTTAAGTCGTGTACTCAAAGAGATTGAGACTTGATGAGTTCCTATTAGAGACAAAGCATTAGTTATTGATAAAGATTGAAAATATTATGTGTATATAATGTTTACATTATTAAAATATAGAGGATATTTAACATGCATATAAGAGTATAAGTCAAACATAATATGTCTTAAATTAAGATAGGAAAAGGAGCACGAAATTGTTAATTGATTTTAGTGATAAATAACCTAAAGGATGTTGTCTATCACTGAATATGATGATAGATGATTAATGCAATTCAATAACTTTTATTTATAGATAAAATTATCATTCATTTGAGTGTTTGAATAAAATATTTGAATAGTTGTGATCATGTCTAAGATTAAATTATTCACTTAGGATATGAAATTAAGTTTTAATAAAAAGAATATTGGAGTTGTTTATTATGTTTATTAATAGCTTTATGTTATAACTAAAAGTCTTGTACATTTGAAAGACTAAATGGAATATACTGAGTATTTAAATTGTAAATGACAACAAGTCATAGAGTCTTAAGGAATAATTTTTATAGTTATTTCTTGTTACTCGTTTATCTTATTTATTTTATAAATGACTCAAACTGTGCCTTTGGGAAATTTTAGATAGCTTATTAAATGGATGACTAATTTTTTATAATGCACACTCTTTGTCCATGTCCACCTAAACTAATTATCTCCAAGTCTCATAAATTTATGCTAAGAGCGAGAATCTATATCAATCTCTTTAGCCTACTCTTGTAAAGCATTTATGGATCTCCATGTTGGAATTTAATGTACAAGACAAAAGGATGAAGGCGTTTTGGTGGGTATTTACCTAGTCTTTTACTTTTTGTATGTCCTTAAAATTTGGAAAGTTTTTCATTAATAAAGCTTTAGGACATCATTCACAATTAGACGTACTTGTCTTAGGCTATGCATTCCTTTTTAACATGGAAAAATTTATTGTTTAAATGCCTTGTCTCGTTAGCGTTTAGCTTTTCCTTTATTAATTAAATCAATCCTTTCTTTGGTTGATAAATTAAAATTTATTTATTTATCTTAGTTGAAGTCAAGACATGTGTCTTATCTTAGTTGGACCATAATTTCATAGTCAATGATGCCTAGCACACTTCTTTGTTTGGTAAACTTGCAATCGTCTACCACTACATAGGCTTCCCAAGCAATCCATGATAGTCTAAACTCGTGAAAACATGTTGCATGGCATTGAGCAAGGGTTTGGATGTATTTCAACTAGTGAGGTTGAGAGAGTCAACCATGTGAACCTAGAGAATCTATTCATACCCATGTTTAGTCACGAAGCGATACAACGGTTGACAACATCCATGAATGTAATCTGTCATCCAACAGGAGATCCGTGACTGAATTGAATGTTATAACTCTGTACAATCGTCCCTGCCCAATGTCTACCTTAAAATTGACATGTCAGAGAATGGGAATTTCCCGAGCTGTCTGACCCCAATAACTCCGTTTACAATTTCGGTTTTCATCGTTGACAGTTGTTTCCAATCAGTGATGAATTTATTTTAATTTAGATATTAATGTCCAAGAAGTATTATGAAAATAGTGCAGGGCATAAGGACGCCAAACTTGTATGTTTCAAAATCTACAGACTTCCGCCAAAATTGAGAGAGATTAATGTTAAAAATAAAATAGTGTTTATGATAAGTTTAATGATGTGTGACACAATATATCCAGCTTTTATTTTTACATCGATTCACACTCTACAATGGTAAGCAGGATACGGTAGAAAGAACTGGGTGTAAAGTTCATAAATGTATTAAAATCTCAGTAATAAATTAAATGTTTCATCTATTTGATTGTAATAAATTTTTTTTAAAAAAAAAAAAATTTGAGTGGCAAGAGAGGATTCATGATTAAAAATGATTAACTGTGATCATATGATACCCACAAATTTGGTACTAAATATAACTTGTTGGCCTTCTCCAAAAAAAATACTTGTCTGTAATTGATTGTCATCAAAATCTCTAAAGTGATTTTATTTTAATTTTTTAAAATAGCATGCTCTCTAATATTATGTACAATAAACATATTAAATGATTTCAATAGCTCGTTATAATGTGTTGTTCCAAAATCATTTGTTGTATATAAATATGTTGAAGAATGAAATGAGAATTTTTCTTTTCAAGATAAAGATGCATCTCTTCAAGATGTTAAAATCTTTCAATCTTCAATTTTTAGTTCCAATTTTAAAAATTTGATTAAATATTTTGAAAAGTTATTTAGCTTGGATCAAATCCTTTTTTGACATAAAATTATATTACAATTAAAATTAAAATTAAAGTTCATCCAAAAAAAATAAATTGTATAATGTTCTCGAATACGTTAAAATGGATTGCACTGAAAAAAATTGAACCAATTCATTAATAAAAATAATTATATTAAATGAATTCAATAAACAGCAATAAATATATTAAATTAAATATTAAATATATTTTATCAAATAGAATACAAGAAAAAAACCAATGGTAGAATAGTGCCAATTTTTTTCAAAAGCAACTTTATATATCATCTTCGTTGGGAAAAAACGTACAGCATTTCACTATGGCGATATGATCAAAACCTTGTTGGATGTAAAAATTAACTAGTAAAGCTTTCCAATCACAGTAACAAAGAAAATGAACCTTATATTAATTCGCATATTATGCATAAAGTTGATAAAACTGTTTGCATGATAAAAGTTTGAGTAAGTTTGGATAAGGATAACGAGTACGATGGTGATATATAGCGCCTAGAGCTGCTGAAATAATAACTGGCCACCGCACCGTCCTGTACACTCTTTTCATGAACTGTGAATAGTATTTTGTTATCTCATTCCCAGATTCGACATAACAAAATCCCCCGTCTTTTAACTACGTTATACTTAACCTTCCTTTTGGAACATGGAAAGTTAAATAGATGGTTTGTAACTTATAAATATATCACGTTGTTGCGTTACTTTTTGCGTACTTATTTCACTATTTTTTTAATCCCGTAAGGAATCATCCATTTTATCCAGCGGCCGTAAAACATAGATGGAACCGTAAATAAAGAAATTGAAAATTAAATATTGAAACGAAATAAAAAGAACCTATAATATTATATTGAGAGGTGTTAGAAATAATACAGACGAAATAAAAAAACCAGTTACTTAAGAAAATAATATATGAACTCAGAAACATATAGAATCAAAAATGAAATACTTTTATTCAAAGATTTTTCTGTGTAATAAAGTGCTGCTAATCATCTTCATATATAGCAAAGGAACGCTTAGTTTAACAAACAGTTTAAAAGAATAGACTGCCCACAGTTGAGTTTAACAACAAACTAAAAATAACAAAATAAAATTAAACTATCAGTTCGCTGATCTTGTGGATATTGGATTGCAGTCTAAAAATAAGTAGACCGTGCATTGATCATGTGGATTGCAATCTTAAAAAAAATTTAAAAAAAAAAAATCATGTACTGATTATGTATAAAGCTTGAACAACTCTATCCTTTTCAATCGTCTCCTGGATGATCAATGGGAATGATGCCCAACTGATGTCATAAAGAAACAAAACTGGCTGTAGGAAGAGCTTTAGTAAAAATATCAGCTACTTACTCAGATGTAAGACACAATTGCAATTTTGCTTGCCCATCTTGAACCAAATATAGAATAAAATGATGTCAGATCTCTATATGTTTTGATCTAGCATGAAACATAGGATTCTTCATCATGGCAATAATGCTACTGTTATCACAAAAAGTGTAGTTGGAAGTTCCTGAATCAAATGTAAATCTTCTAATATCATTCGAATCCATATTGCTTAACAACTTGTTGGTGCTGCTGCAATATACTCTACTTCTGCTAAAGAGAGAGCCACAATTGTCTTCTTTTTACTATTCTAGGATACAACTCTAGAACCAAGGGAGAATATATAACTAGATGTAGATTTCTATCATCAACTGAACCAAATCAATCATAATCTATGTAGCCATTTAGCTCAAATTTTTTAGTGGAAGAATAATGAATGCCAAAATTTTGTGTACCACTCACATACCGTAGGATTCTTTTAACAACATGATAATAAGACTCATGTAGATCATGCATGAATCAAGAGATGAGACTCGCAACATACATAATGTTAGTTCTTGTTGTAGTGAGGTACATGAGGCTTCCAACCAAAATATTGTACAAAGTAGCATGTACTGTGGAACTTGCATCTTCCTTGGTTAATTTCTCACCGAGGGCTACAGGGGTTGCAAATGTTGTACATGTCATTATTCTAAACCTTTCCAATAAATTATCTACATACTTTTTTTGACAAATGAAAATACTTGGTGCTTATTGTTGCACTTCCACACCAAGAAAATAATGCATGAGTCTCAAAACTGACATTTCGAATTCTTATTTCATTTCTACCTAAAAATTCTCTAAGAGAGTTTTATTATTAACTATATAAATAAGATCATCAACATAAAGACAAATAATGAGAATATCATTACCAATACGTTGGATATACATGGTTGGATCTGAATGGTTTCTGTTGAATCCTTTTTTCAAGAAATAACTATCCATCCTTGCATACCAAGCATGAGGAGCTTGCTTCTATTCGAGAGTTGTCATGATGATATCATGGTGGTGTCATGTAGGTATTCTGGTGAGTGGATGATGTGCTTTGTTAGTCTATATGACAATGACATAGTGTGCAATATATTTATTCTTGTTTACTTGAAGGATGATTGGTTGATCTTCACTATTGATATGGCTAGAGTTATTTAGGGTTGAGTATGGAGGTTTGAACATGCACAAAAGGTCCTATATGATTTTATCTATACTTGGAGATCTTGTGTGCATAAATTGAATTCATATGGTAGTCCATGGTTTTGATCTAGATGCTTTAGGTCTATTAGTATAAAAGATGAGTAGGCAATTTGATGACATCACCATTGCCATGTGAGAGTGAGTCAAGGGAAGATGGTCATATGGCTATGATCACTGTAGTCCCTAGTTTTTATGCACTAGATCTCACATCATGTGTCAAATGATGATCAAAGATATGAGGGTATAAAGTTGGCTTCTAAGATAAATTTTAGTGTTTTCTCATACTTAGCCAATTTTGTAGTGTGGTAGAAAGAGTCGAATGAGTATTTTTATGGTGCTATATCTTACACATGGGAATATGTCAAAAAAATTTAATCATATTGGTTTATTTAGTTTTGAGCAAAGATGATTTGCGCTAAGTTTGATATCATGCGTTGAAGCAAGATAGAAATTATAGATGCTCAAAGTTGGCCTCTCAGGCAAATTTGGACATGGTTGGCTTTGTGACAAAAGTTTATGAGATGGTACTTTAATGGCATTATATCTCAGATGGATGGGATTTTCAAGAGCAGTAAGCTATATGGTTGGATTCTTCCAAAAAAAATCATTTGGTTCAAATTTGAGATCCTATAGTTAAGTATGAAATAATTTATTGAGGTGCAAAAATGGCTACTCATGCATATTGATAGGGTCCCCATAGTCATTTTTTAAGGTGTTAAATCTGAAGCAGGATCAATGATGCATGAGTGCTCTAAGGATTCAGGAGGTAGCAAGATGTAGATAGGTACATGATGTTTAATGTTTGAGCAAAGGTATATGATCTTGATCTAACAACTAGAAAAAAATCATATAATTTGACCAATGGTGAGCATTGATCGATAAAGACCTTATTGATCTATAGAGATCAATGGAACGTATCAAGTCAACATTTTGAGATGGCATGAGATGAGGTCAATGTGATAGTTTTTTAACATTCAGCTTTGGTGGTATATATGTTAAATCTTGGCCAAGATCAATGGTACAAGATTGATATTAAGCTAAGAGTGCATGAGATTCAAGCATTGTGTTCAAAGGTTAATTGTGATCATTGCTATTCAAATATTTGAATTTAACATAAGAAAAACTAGAGCTTTATATTTAGATCATATCTTTTGATATAAAATGAATTTTTTCATGCAGTAAAAAGTAAATTTGTAGAAGACTCCATGGTACATATAATGAACCTAATTTGAAGATCTAAAAGTAAGTACAGATAAAGATATTGAGCCTAGAAGTTGACTATGTGTTTGTGCCTATTCTGTAAGTGACTCGAGAAGGATAATCAAGCTTGTATTGATGCTGTTTTGATGTCTCATAATATCTTAGTGATTTGGGAATATCGTAAACTCCATGAGGATGCTCTATGTGGACTTTGAAGGTGTGATCAATTAATCTTGAGTATTAAAAATGCTTAAAAAGTTGACTGTGTATTCGTTCATGGTGATTGTGTGTATAAGGTTAGTGTTTGAGTTATTTGAACATATGTAGAGGTGAGATGCATTGACTATGATCATTTTAAGATGTCAAAGGGGATATAAGGAGTAGACCCATGTATTTGAAAGTGGTCTAATGCTCTTCTTATTCTTAACAGAGTGTTAAAATAGTGAATGGGTTCACATAAAACCTATAAGGACCTTATTAAAAGGTGTAGTTGCTTAAGGTTGACCCATAGTTGTCATGGCCAACCTATGGAGATTGTATTGAAACTTATCTTCATGTGAGAGATGCCTTAAGGGCCAAGTCATTCCTAATGGTTGACCAAGGTAGTAATTAATCAAGATTGATTTGTAAATAGTGGAACCAAAGATGATGGGTTCTAGACTTGTATGCGAGACTTGGAGAGTTTTGAAAAGAGGCTTATGTATGTTCTTGTGGAATAAAGGAGGGGTAGAGTGCCCTAAGGATGTGTTAAAGAGTAGATCAATTTGAGGATTATTTATACGACTTTTAGGTCATAATTCTATTGGCTTAAGATTGCTCTTGTAGATTGAGAGTAAGGGAAGGAGAAGAGAGATAACCTGAGGTCCATCATCAGGTGTTGTTGACATTTTTTCATAGGTGTTATTATGATATATCTACATCTAAGGTGGTTTTATCCTCCTTGTAAGGTAATGATTTATAAAATGTTTGATTGTTGTTGCATCTTAGCTAAACAAGTGTAGTAGCACCTTGTGGTATTGGAGTCTCATTAAATAGGGATTGTAGTTTTTTATTAGTTATAGCTAGTCTAAATTAGATCTAATTATTATAAGACTATAACCTATTATTTTTTCCACTGGGTTTTATTCCCCAAGAGGTTTTCCCACATATGTATTATGTTATGCGATTGATCTTGCATTGTCTTTCCTGCTCATTACTATGAATTCTATCTATACTTCATTAATGCTTATCATAGTTGATTAAATTTTGTAAAGATAAGAATTAAAGTTGGATTATTTAGGCTCACTGATTTACCCCCCTCTCAATGATTGTACCTCTAATAATTGCTATCAGAGCTAGGTACTTTGTTAAAATCTTTGCATCTTGAAGGTGATCTAAGGTAGAATGGCTATTCAAAATGTGTAAGGTGGTTTGTCCACTGAGAAAGAACTAATGTTCAATGGATCTAATTATACATTTTGGATTGTAAGGATAAATACAAACATTATGTCCCAAGATGTCTCATTATCTACTCATGTTGATAATGAAGAAATCAAGCTCAAGGAGAAGACCAAAGTGTCATTTGAGGCCAGTCCTGAGGTATGTATGGATTCAAGTGAAAATCCTACTATTGTTGAGTATATATCATGTAAAGAACATCAAGTATCTATGCCTAATGATGAGGTTCTAAGCTATAAGGAAATTTTTTAAGATGAAAAGCTGTCTAATGAATCTTTTTTGTCTCCATGTATTGATAATCTAATCATATAAGAAAAGGAAAATACCATAGTGGTTGAGGAAGTTGTTTCTCTAAAGCCAAAGAAGAAGAAGAAGAAGAAGAAGAAGAAGAAGAAGAAGAAGAAGAAGAACTAAAAATATCATATGAGTAAGGAGGACATGGAAGATGAGGATTTTTTTTAGTTTTAGAAGGATTGAGGTATAGAAGGTGTCTTTATCTATACTTCTTAAGAGACTCCTTTCAGTGGTGAAGCAAGTTTGTGTAATCAAGTTGATAATGTCAACTAGAGAAGGTCTTTGGTTAAGGGGGATCAATAATTTTATGATATTGTTTCAGAGGTTTGTGAAGGAACTGTAATACAAAGTTAGATTGGATGGTTTTATGTGAATTAATGAATTTAATTCAAATATCAACAATTGTTTAGTGCCCATAAAGGTTTGTGCATTTCTTTATGGTATTATCTACATAATTTTGAGGAATAAAAGTATGTATGTGTGAATTGAGGATTTTTGAGTGATCTTAATTTTATCTATTTTTGGTTTAAGGGTATTTAGGCCTAAAATGGGCTATAGGATGTATGGGTTCCCAAAGGTATAGAAACTTAGTTTTTGGTTTTAAAGTATGTTTTAAAGGATAAATTTATGATGCAAATTTGTGTGATTTAGGGGGCATATGAGAGTGCTCCAAATATGAATTTTTAGGTCCTGAAGATGTGTCTACTAAAAATTGTGGGATTTACAAGTTTTAGGTAGGGCTATAAGGAGGTTAGACATACTTAGTTTGAATAAGATTTATATTTTCTTAGTTTATCCAAAAGATCAAGTTATGATTATAAAAATGTATATTATCAGGTTGGTTCAGTGCATGTTTTTTATTTTGTATAGTGCAAATGCAGATTTGGTGGTCATGGAAGTGTCTTGAGAAAGAAGGCTAGTAAGCCTGCATGGTGGTTCTTCATGGTGTGTGGAGATCTGAATATGTTCAAAAGGTGAAATTTCTCAAAATTATTAGGGGGAGTCCCTCTCAGATATTTTTTAATGTGTTCCATCAATATTTCTATTTTTTTGTGTGTTCTTTCTTCATTGGTTATATTGCTTGATTGAAGAAAGTGTTGGCATGGAACAAGAGGAGATTGTTAAGATAAGCAAAAATAGTCTCAAAGTAAGGGGGAGTTTGTATCATATTTTTAATATGGTCCTTTCCTATTTTTATAGTATTTTTAAGTCCTCAAGTTCAATGTGTGTGCTCACATTGTCATTATGTCAAAGGGGGAGAAAGTTCTTATTGTGGGAGTGCTTTGAAGAGTGAGAAGGTGAGCTATATATTACTATATTAATGGGTGTTGATATCAATGACAAAGGGGGAGATTGTTGGATATTTGTGATGATGATGTCATGGTTATGTCATGGAGGTGTCCTAGTGAGTGGATGAAATGCCTTGTTAGTCTATATATAATAGCAAAGTGTGCAATATATTTGTTCTTGTATACTTGAAAAATGATTGGTTAATCTTCATTGTTGATATGGATAGAGTTATTCAAGGATGAGTATGAAGATTTGATCATGTGAAAATGATCCTATATGATGATATATATTCTTGAAGAGCTTGTGTACATAATTATAATTCATCTAGTAGTCCATAGTTTTCATCTAGACACTTTTGGTCTAGTACCAAAAAAGATGAGTAGGTAGTTTGATGATGTCACCATTTCCATGTAGGAGTGAGTCAAGAGGAGTTGGTCATATGGTTATGATCACTATAGCCCCTATTTTTTATGAAATATATCTCAAGTCATACATTGAAGCATGGTCAAATATATGAGTGTAAAAATTTAGGTTCTAAGACAGATTTTAGTGTTTTCCTATAACCAATTTTGTAGTGTGGCAAAAAGATCCACGTGAGAATTCTGATGCTATTATATCTTTCACACGTGAAGGTGTCAATAAAATATGATCATACGGTTTTGTTATTTTTTGAGTAGCAATGATTTGTGCTAAGTTTTATATCATGCACTGAAGCTTGATAGAAATTATGGATGCTCAAAGTTGACCTCTCAAGAAAATTTAGACACTGTTGGCTCTGTGACATAAGTTTATTATAAGTCACATTAATGTTGTTATATATTTTATGGGGTAGAGTATCAGGAGAAATAGGTTATATGGTTATATTCTCCTAGAAATAGAGATCATCTGGTCCAAATTTGAGATCTTTTGAAGTGCAAAAATGGCTACTCATGCATATTGATAGGGTCCCTATACTTGGTCATTTTTTAAGGTGTTAAATCTTGAACAAGATCAATTATAAGTGATTAATCCAAGGATTTAAGAGGAAATGAGATGAGGATAGGTTTATGATGTTTAATGTCTAAGAAAAGGTAGAAGATCTTTTTCTAATGGCTAGCAGATGATCATATGATATTATCAATAGTGAGCATTGATCGATAAAGACATTGTTGAACTACAAAGATTGACAAAGCATACTAAGTTAACATTTTGAGATGGCACAAGATGAGGTCAACATGATAGATATTTAACATATGGCTTTGGTAGTATATGCATTAAATCTCAGACAAGATTGATGGTACGAGATTGATCCTAATTTGAGAATCCATGAGATTTGAGCATTATGTTTAAAGGTTAATTGTGACCGTTGCTATTCAAATATTTGAATTTAACATAGGATAAAACTATAGCTCTGTATTTCAATCATATATTTTGATAGAAGAAATTTTTTCTCTTGAATTAAAAATTAAAGTGGTAGAGGACTCCATGACACATATAATGAACCTAATTTGAAGATTTGTAAGTCAGTACAGTCAAAGATTGAGCCAAAAAGTTGACTATGTGTTTGTGTTTATTTTGCAAGTGATTCAAGAAGGATAATTGAGATCATATTGATGTTATTTCAGTGTCTCACAATGTCTTAGCTATTTATAAGTATTATAGACTCCATGAGGATGTTTTGTGTGGAATATATAGGTGTGATCAATTTATCTTTAGTATGAACAATGATGAAGAAGTTGATTGTGTGTTCATTCTTGGTCACTATGTTTATAAGGTCAACATTTGAGTTGTTTGAGCATACACAAAGGTGAGATAAGTTGACTATGATCATTTTGGGATGTCAAAGGGGACATATGGAATAGACCCATGTAATTAAAAGTGGTCTTGTGTTCTTATTTTGATGGAAGTAGTGGTAAATGAGTGAATGGGTTGACATAAGACCTATAAGAGCTATAAGGTCCTTATTAAAAGGTGTAGCTACTTAAGGGTGACCCATAGTTGTTATAGTCTACCTATGGATATTATACCTTGCATTGTCTCTCTTGCTAATTTCTATGAATGTTGTTTATACTTCATGAATTATTGTAGTAGATGATTATGTTTTGTAAAGATTAGAATTGAAGTTGGAATATTTAGGCTCACTAATTCACTCACCTCCCCTCTCATTTATTGTATCTATACTAATTTAAACCCATATAGATGCTTTTTTCAACTTGTAAACCAATTTTTCTTTACCTAGAATTTCATAGCCCATGGGTTATTCCACATAGAATTCCTCATTTATATAACCATTAAGGAAGACCGATTTCACATCCATCTAATATACTAGAACCTTATGGTGTGCAACAATAGATAATAAGATCTTGGTTGTATCAAGTATTGCAACTAGAGAAAAAGTTTTTAAATAATCTACTCCATGTGTTTATGTAAATCCCTTAGCAACTAGTCTTTCCTTGTGTCTTTTCATATAACCATCAGCATGATATTTCACTTATAAATTTATTTGACACCAATCATCTATTTTATTTTTGAAGTTTCACTAATTCTCATGTATTATTTTTATAAATTGCTTGCATCTCATCATTCATAGCATCAATCCATACTATTTCTTTTACTACTTCTTCATATATAGAGAGTTCAACTTAAATTCTACTAAGCAAAGCAAAATTAGCTATTGGAATCACATTACTCTAATAAAATTCATTTAAAATTCTCACCTTTATTGAAGAGCTTGGACTTGATGCTAGACTTGAACTATCACTTGAAGGTGTGCTAGTGGATGAACCTGGTGAACTTGAGCTTGGAGATCTTGAACTTGAGCTAATATTAGGTCTTGAACTTCCACTTGAGCTTGTGGGGAGAGGGAGAACACTTCTAAATTCTATGTCCATCATTATTGGTGGTGTTTTTTATTGTACACCTTTTTACCTTTGTCATTATCCCTTTCATCAGAAACAACATCCCACCTAATAATCCATTTCTTTGTGTCACAATTATAGAAACTTTATCCTTTAGTTACATCAGAATATCCCATAAAGATAGAATGTTAAGATTTTGCATCCAACTTCATCCACTTCTGAACTGGAATATGAAAATATGCAAGATAACCAAATATATGAAGATGAGCCATTGAAGGATTTTGACCACTCCAACCATCCTTTGGAGTGATGTTATGAAGTGATTTTTTGGGGCTTCAATTCAAGATGTATATTATTGTTACCACTACTTCTCCCCAATAATAATTTGGAATAATTTTTGACTGCAACACACTTCATGCCATTTCAATAACGGTATGGTTATTTCTTTTTGGAGTAACATTTTGTTTTGGGGTATAGGCTACAGAAAGTTGTCTCTTGATGCCATTTTTGTTATAAAAATTAGATAAATCTTTACAAGTGAATTATCCCCGTCTATCTATTTTGAGTATTTTGAGATAATAACTGCATTATTTTTTAGCCATAACATTAAATTTTTTGAAGTATTCAAAATATTAAAATTTCTATTTAAGAAAATAAATCCATGTGTGGTGAGAAAAATCATCAATGAATGTCAAAAAATAAAGATTCTTACACAAATATTCCTCTTGAATAGCACCAAAAATGTCAACATGCACAAGCGCTAGAGGAGATTTTATCCTCCTAGATTTGTTTACTAAAAAATTATCTTGATGCTTCTTACCAATTACACACCCTAAACAAACTTCTTCTTTTGCCTGAATTGTTGCAAGTCCTCTCACCATATTCTTCTTGTGAATTAAATTTAATCCTTAAAAATTTAGATAACTGTAATGTTGATGCTATAACCAAAATTATCTATGGTTACTTTGAAGACATGCATAGTAGGAGAATGCAACGTGAGAGTAAATAACCTATTCTCTATCATAGGAACCTTTTCTACAAGATTATAATTAGCTAATTTATCAAATATTTTGCAATAGTTGTCTTCAAACAGAATTTTGTAGTTTTATGCTATAAGCTACCCAATACTTATAAGGTTATGCTATAATTTGGGCACATATAAAATATCATGACTATAAGTAGTTTCTCCTTACTTAATTTTTATAGCAAGGGTACCTTCTTCCATCACATCAACCTCTTTGTTGTCACCGAATTTTACTTGAATTTTTACAAATACATCTAATTTGACAAAGAGATCAAATTTACTTGTCATATGATTAGAGTAGCCACTATCTAAGAACCACACATATTTTTTATTTTCATTCACCAGATTTCATGTGAATAAGGTTGAGGGATTAGGATCTTCAAAAGACTCTTTAGTATAGTTGGATCTTGACTTGTTCAAGTCAAATTTATTCTTTCTACACTTAGATTCATAATGTCCATAATGTTCACAATATTTTCACTAGATGTTTCTCTGATCCACAAAACTTGTACCTCTTGATCTTCCTCTATTACTACTTTTTCCTCTTCCTCTACCACATCCTTTATTATTAGAAGGATCCCCTTAAGATTTATTTATTTAATAAAAATAAGTTGTTGATTTGTTTACAACCTTCATTATAGACTAGAAAGCTTACACTAAACACTCCACAGAATGTTACAGACACTCCTTATGAGATTTTAAAGAACCAACCAACTCTACCACTTTGAAGGTGATGAGATTTTTGCTTTCTTTAATGGATATCACCATTATATAAAATTTAGGAAGAAGATTTCTCAATATCTTCTCTACAATTTTGTGTTTTCTAATTACTTCAACTTATGTTCTAATTTGATTTATAACACCTTGAGTCCTAGTAATAAAATATTGAATAGACTCAATTTCTTTCACCCTTGAATTTTTAAAATCTCTTCTTAAGATTTGAAGTCTTACGAATCTAACTTTATTAGAACCTTGGTATACAATTTGTAAAGCCTCCTATGCATCATTTAATTTTGACATACCAGTAAAATGGGGAAAATTGAAATGTCCAATGTAGATTAGATAGCAAATAGTGATCGATTATCATTATTTTTATCTTCTTTTAAATATATAAATATAAGGCTTATCTTCTATTATAAGGTGGTTGTTGGTTGTTCATTTTATCTAAGTTTAGGTTCTTAAATGTTTTGGGATCAACTATTGTGTGCATGTATTATCACCTTTGTTAAGGTGGTTACAGTTGTATAACTATTAGTAAGCTTTAAGGGCATGCTTATGTCTCCCTTATCGAAAGAGAAAACTCACCAATCTTATTACCATGGTAGGATTTAGGAAAAATTGTGTATGTAAGATTTTATTGTAAAGTTAATGAAAAGATATAGGTTTCTTAATCTTTCATTTTCATGAATTATAATAATATATTTTATAAATGTTATTTATTAGATATTTGGTTCAATGATTACTACTAGTTATCACCTTAGGCATAGATATGGATTATAACACCCTTTCTATATTATTTTTATAATATGTTGTTGAATAACTTTTTAGGGCACCCTAGGTTTATGAATTTAATATAAAAAATAATATGAGATTCTAGTTTCAGTGTATGTTATAGTCTTTCAAAAAATCATTTAGGTATTTTTATTTTATTGGCACCAATAAATGCAAGTCACTCCTTTGCACAGTTTTAGTGTATGTCCTACCCTATTCTACGATACACATATTACATTCTTTGCATATGGTAAGTGGTATTTACCTTGCACATGTATAAAATATGTCCTATATAATATGTGTTTGCATTTCATGCTTTAAATACCAGCATTGTAGTCTTTTATTCATCCCTTTGTTGTTGAATTTTTTTAGAATAAAATTTGTAAGTAATTTCCCATCTATCTTTAGTAGCTTGTATATGACATAAAGTATTTATTCATCCCATGTGAGAACCCTTCCCCGATGGAGTGAATAAGTTTGGTTGTGCCCTAGTCATATTTGTGTCTCTTTGTGCTAAAACTCTCCATGGAGGTTGAATTGCAGAATCACTCCATCTGAGTAATCTTTAATTTAGGTCCTCTCTCCTTGGTTTAGGAAAAGCCAAAAGTATCAAGGAGCCGACCATACCCTTTATCGGTGCCTCTCAATCACTTTATACATTCAGTCCATTCTTGATGCCAAACCCTTCCCTAGCTTCAATGACATACTAATGGGTTTTTCATCTGTGTTTTCCATTTCTATCAAGTGTGCAAGGCCGAGCAAAAGAGGTATACAATTGGGAACCATCAGATGGATGTATGGCTATTTACTAATTTAAGATTTGTTAAGATAATGTTAAATCTCATTTAAATACTTTTCATTGTATTTTTTTGGTTTATATCTACATATGATTATTTAGATCTACATATGACTGTTTACATCCATGTGAAGCTTCAACATCATGAATACTAGACAATGGGGCTTGGTTTTTTGGGTTGGTTAGTTTTATGGGTTATCTTACAACTAGTTGTTGGTAACATTCATATGTGTGGGGTTGGTTGATATAAATAATTTTAATTTATATTTAATTGGTTTATTTTGGTTAGTTTACTCAATGTGTTAGCGGAGAACATACACCGCTTTTATAATTTTTAGTTAATAATGTTAATAGATATATTAAATAATGTTAGTTTGTGAAAAAGTAGTTGGTTTTAATAGGTTGGACCTATATTATAGTTAATTTATGTAAAACCTTTGTAAAATCTTATAAAACTTGTCCTCTTTGAAAATATTTTTAATAAACATATTTTATGCCTCAATAAAGTGTTGTTGTTAAATTAATCTAATGTAATTGTCACTCTCTTCAATCCCATAAAAATCCAACCCCAACCCATTGCATTCTAAAATCTAAATCCTTCATCAGTTCATCAACAGTTATGCCCTATTTCTTATATTCGCCTCAAGATTTTATTACTGCGTTTTATAAATCTAACATCTCATAGGTTCATAGATCAAATTGCTTCAGGACACTGAGGATGTCATAACAATCAGAAAATGTACCCAACATAGAAGGAATAGAGGAAGTCAAAGTAGAGCAGCTGAGTCCACAGTCTACCATTGCCAATTTTTTCAAGGAATAATATAAAAATAGAAATAGAAAAAAATATTTATAGTCGTAAATGTTGTTGTCATTTGATCTATACATAAAAACTTACAAAAGATGACCATTAAGAAAATGAGATGCATAAAAACTTACAGAGTTGTGGTGGATAGAGGGTTTCTGTTTGCCTTCACCATGGTTCTGCATACAAACACGCAGAGCTTTGCTGTTATCCTTTTCTTCATACATCCAAACAGAGCATTCTCAAAATTGATTAACATAAATATAGAGTATAGAATGGCGTTTGGAAGACTCCAAAAACATGTGGAAACAGAGAAAAAAGAATTGAAAGCATTAGATGTCCCAAACAAGTGAACAACAATAAGAAATAAATGAGTTAGATAGACGTGTCATGCCATTGGAGGCAACATTAAGAAATAAATGAGGTAGATGGACCAAGATGTAACCAGACAGTGGAGGCGCACCGTGCACGTATGTGAACAGCGGTAAGATATTAAAAAATGACACTTCTAAGGTTCCAACTTCCAAGTGGGCCCTATAAGGCTATAAGCAAAAATGACAGGGACATTACATATGCACACATCCTTTTAACGGAGTTTAGAAAAATTTAAAAGTCTTTGGTGACGATTTATAATAAAATAAAACCGTAAAATACTTTCCAACGCCTTAAAAACGTTCAGGTGGGTGTCAAACCTCAGCACTGCTTTCAATGAGCAGTTTTACAAGCTAATGTTTACATTCCTCAAGGGTTTGATCTTATCGCCATAGTGAAAGGATACGATTTTTCTTCGCCATTTCCGTTTAGGAAATGAAGATGATGTACGAGGCTCCTTTAAAAAGAACTGACACCATCCGCTTTGTGCGTCCGATTCAAACAAATATAATTATTATTGCTCATTGAATCCACATAATAGAATTGATGGATTACGACGTCAATGGTCTTGGTATAAGTCATCGTCTCAGTCAAAATAGGTAGAATAGAGAACATAAATAGCATCAGCGATTGACATCTTGGTCCGGCCAAGGTTAAAACAAAAATTAGAAACGATTAAAAATCAAAGCTATGGAACAGTCCGGATTCGTACCAAATAGCACGGATCGATCGCCGCATTTGGTGGTCACTTCGGTGAGCGAATTGATAAAGTAAAAAGTAAAAAGGACTAAAAAAAATCATATTCATATTTCACTGTCAAATCCGACATAGAGAAAGTGATAGTGGTCAACGTGTCTTAAGCATCATTGCAGATCGCGGATTGTAATCTTTAAAGCATAGTTCTGTAATGTCCGTAATAGTGTGTCCCACTTATTAACATAATTAGATAAGAATCATATCCAAACTCCCCTAAAAATATATTGAGTTATAGTCATTGATATTAATCAAACATATATGTTTTAGACTATACATACAAAGATGTAGTGAATATACATTTTTATAAAATAAAAATAAATAAAAAATTACTATGTATTTTTTGGGATTTATTTTTGAGTTTTTGTTTTTTTTAATCCACATAGTGGGACACAATATTATTTTTTGACTCTATTAAAGATGACACATTATTGTAGTTAAATCAACATGATTTCTCACTGGTCAATAGGTAATTTATGCATAAAATAATAAATTCATAAATAATTATGATATGTAAAAAATCTAAGATAAAAGTATTAAGATTGATATCTCTCAACATTTTTTGAGATAAATATATTTAAGATATTTCTACTCATATATATTCATATTCATAGTATTGTATTTATTAAATAACCACTATATTTAAAATATAATTCTTAAAAAAATAGCATTACTTATTTTTTAATTTAATATTCATAATAAAAAATTTAAAAGAATCTTTTTTTAATTGAAATGGGAAGTGGAACCCTAGGAAATCTGAATGTTATTCAAATAAATGTGTGAAATTTATTAAACATATTAAATTATCAATAAATTTATTTATATTTATTTATCAATTACATTTAATATCATACGATATACCAATAAAAATCAAAATGTAAAAATTAAAACCTATCAATATTTTCTAGTGGAATATTTCATAGTATATCTTTTTTACAAGGTAAAATATGATCCAATGTTTGTAATATAAAATGCTTACTCATATTTCTAGTACACCTCGAGTCCCATCACCTTACTTTTATTTGTCGTACATATAAATGGTAGAATATGTTAAAAAAAACTAGAGGAAATTTAGGTGCTTCAAGAGAAGGTTGTGTAGTTAATGATTATAATAGTTCCTTGATCAAACTGGTCTCCTTGAAATTGAAGGATAATATGAATAACAAAGTAGAGGTAAATGATTTGTATGTAGGTCTAAATAACATGTTTGGATATGGGGTAGATAATTTAGAGATTGAAAGGGATTCATAATTATTGGTTCAGGTAGTTTTGAAACAATATATTAAGGCTTGGAACAATGAAAATATCTTGTTTAAAGCTTGGAAGTTGATAAAAAAAATTAAATCTTGAAAATTTATCCATTGTTTTTATGAATATAATAGGGTGAAGGACTTTCTTGCAGATGTTGTGATTAACCAAAGAGAGGATAGTAGGATTGATAATTATTGATATAAATGGGAGATTACCATGGGATCGATGTCATATAGTTTTCAAATTTTTGAGGATGTGTTGCATGGGAAGGTTTTGATACTCTCAAAAATGATGAGGGAAACTAATCACATGAGATAAGATGTATCATTTTAGTGATTTAAATTTGCATCAGTATCTTCTTTGTAAGTGTCAATGGTTTTTAGTGTTGATTTGGTGCCAAAAGGCTAAAATTTTTAGGGCTTAGTGTTCAGTTAGTGTTTACTATGATAGAGCAAGCTATCATCAAGTTGTTGGTTCTTTCAGTGGTCTTTGGTGTTGGAGTGAGGAGGGAAATGGGATTTGTGGGTGTTATTTTTATTTGTAGATTAAAAACTATGTTTTGTGTATCGATAAATGAAATTGAAGAATTTATTTCTTCTATTTTGGGTGTTAAGGTATTATAGAGGAGTATTCATGTCAATGTAAATTTTGACTTGGCCTCTTGATTTGTTGAGAATTTGTTGATTCTTTTGGTGGATAAAAAATGGTATCATAATTGGTATAATTTTTTATCACCCCATGTCATTGATAAATTTTGGTGTCTAAGATGTTTAAAATGAATAATGGATGATTCGAAGAGATTGCCTTCTCAGGTCATGATGGGTTAGGGTTTGTGCCTCTACATATTTTTAGGTTATTATAAGAAAAGGTTTTTACCCTTAAAAAAATGGTAGAAGACTTAAAATCTATTATGGATGGTGAATACTAGAAAGGGGGAGAGCATAAATTTTTTATTCCATACCTAGTGGTTCTCAAATCATACATTATCATTTTTGAAGAGTGGAGGGTATTCTGTAGATATCCTAACAAGATTGAAGCTATTAAATTTATCATGGTGGTTTTACTCATGAAATTTTTCCTATTCTAAAATAGGATGAAAAAGGTCCAAAAAGGGGGTCATGGTGGTTATGTGGTGTGGTTAGTTGGGAGATTTTTAATTTAAGGTGATGTTCCAAGGAGGAGTAGAGATGGAGCTTGTAGGCATGTCGAGAGGTGTTTAATTAAGGTAAAGATAGAACAGACTGTCACAGTTGGGTTTTCTTATTTGGTGGTAGAGGGATGTAAGATGTTGCTTATAAAAATATCGTGTTTCAGTTGGGGTGGGGATTAGTTGGTTATTGTGGATTAAGTTACCAATTCGATGTGTAGGGTGGTGGTTTTTTGACAA
The DNA here is from genome assembly GCA_037957365.1 of Torreya grandis. Lineage (NCBI taxonomy): Eukaryota > Viridiplantae > Streptophyta > Pinopsida > Cupressales > Taxaceae > Torreya > Torreya grandis. The sequence continues at coordinate 178,546 of JARHVA010008776.1, read as the reverse complement.
TGATGTAAAATTTTCTTTTTGATTGGTTGGTATCGATATATTAATAAGTTGTAATATTTTTATTTCTTAGTATTTGGTCATAATACCTCAATGGATTTTTATTTTAAGATAAGCATGTTCTTTTTTAATCTCTATTTTTATGGCAAGGGACCCATCAACCTTGATATCGATAAAAAAGAAAATATACTTATTTATGTAAAAGAATATTTTTGAAGTAATAATAAATGATAAGGAGGGATCTAAATGGAATAATTATCATAAAGAGATAGAATTAAGTTGGTTCATACAATGAAGTGAATAAATTATGGATGACCAAATATATAAATAAAATAGAGCTATGTTATATTAGTATGGATGTGTGGTTTGAGATTATATAAATTAATATAGGATTTTAAACAAAATTTACGTAGCATTCAATCCTTGAATTTGTATTTAAAATTATTTATATGTGAATATCTCTCCATAAGCATAAGAATTAAAATGTGATTAGTTTTACCAATAAATATTTCATATTAAAAATAGTTTGTTAACATATATTTAATAAGTGGTAACTCTTTTAAACAAATTGTAGATTAATTTATCTAATATAATAATATAAATATAAATAAATAAATATCAACTTAAATCTTAAATAAATTTCTTTTAGTTTTAAACCAAGAGAATAGAACTATAGTGGTATTAAACCATAGAATAGACTTTTGGGTATGTTTTGAGAGCATGTTCTTGTTGATGAAAATGAAAATAAACCATACAAAATCTTGATAGCTAGTTCTAAGGCTAGATAAAACCATTTCTTTAAACCATATAAATAAAACTCCATACTTATACATCTTTTTATTTAAATTTATAAATTTATTTTTGAAAAAAATATTAATAATTTGAAATTAGAAATCATTTATTAAAATTTTGTATACAATTTGTTGCTATGATTTTCTGTATATTAAGAAATACCATCTAAATTTTTATCCACCTTTCAAATAATATTATAAAATCCAATTTAAATATAAATTTATTTACATAATATTTTAAATTAATTTAAATATTTATGTTTTCATAATTTAATATTTATAAATAAGATTATATTTATATCCAAATATTTTTTTAATATATAAATTTTTTATTACACCTAAGGTCTTCTTACAATGGCATTCAGTAGAGGTCACTGGGAGCTATAATGGTGTGATAATATTACAATTTAATTATTTAAAATATGACATCTTAAAACAAAAAATAAAATAACTGAATTATATTAAAGCCAACATGATTAAATAAAGAAATAAAAAATACAAATATAGATAAATTTAAACAAAAATATAAAATAAAGTGAGAGAAATAAATATTAAAGCAGAGTAAAAAATGAGTAAATTGAAATTTATTATGTAAATAAAATACAAACTTTTTACATTTAATATTTTAAAGATTACTTCATTTCTCATTGTTTTTTCTACACAACTTCTCTCATTGCTTTTAGTGTGAAATTGATTTTAGTTTATTTATATTACAAAATCAGAACGAATAAATAAATAATCATATTATCACATCATATTTATTATTAAATCTTTTTTTTATTAATAATCATAACAATAAAATTATAAATATAAATTATTATAAAAAATTTTACAATATCATATTATATTACAATATCATATTTATTAATAATTATAACAATGAAATTGTAAAAATAAATTATCATAAAAAATATTACATCATAATAAATAAATTAATAGAGAATATATAGATAATCATAATTAATTTATGGATAATTTATAAATTTTACTATATTATATTTAAAAATAATTAGAAAACCATAATTATTTTAAAAAATATATATAGATTTTACCACATCATATTTATAATTAAATTATGGATAATTCATAATGTATTATATTTATAAATATATCAATAATCATTATACATACATACATACATACATACATACATACATACATAGACCATACCATATTTATAAATAATCATAACAATGAAATTGTAAAAATAACTAATAATAAAATATTAAAAATAAATTATCACAATAGATTTTAATGTATTTTAATTATAAATAAATATACTTATAAAATTTTAGAAATAAATTATCATAAAAAATATATAATATACAGATAATGTTAAATAATTAATAGACATAAATAATTAAATCATATAGAAAACATATAAATACAAATAAATTTAAATAAAAAAATAAATGAAATGATAAAGTAAATGTAGATAAATAAGGATTAAAGAAGAGTAAAGAAAAGGACTAAATTGAAACTGTCATTTCATATTGAGCAGATAAAATACAAACTTTTTACATTTAATATTTTAACGATTACTTCTTTTCATATTAATTTACCACATCATAATAAATAAATAAATAATTATGTTACGACATAATATTTATTATCATATCATATTAATTAATAATTATAACAATGAAATTGTAAAAATAAATTATTATAGAAAATATTACAACATCATAACACATATATAGATAATATATATTTGACTACATTGTATTTATATATAGTTAGATAATCATAACTAATTTATAGATAATATATAGAGTTTACCACATCATATTTATAAATACTCATAATTAATTTATGAGTAATATATAAATTTTACTATAATATAATTTTAAATAATTAGATAATCATTAAAAAAATTATAAAAATATATAATCATAAAAAATATTATCACATCATAATAATTAAATAATATAAAAATAATCATAAATAATTAATAGATAGAATAAAGATTTTACCACATCATATTTATAAATAACCATAGCAATAAAATTGTAAAAATAAATTATCATAAAAAATATTACCACCAAATAATAATAATAATAATAATAATAATAATAATAATAATAATAATAATAATAAAAATAATAATAATAAAAAACACCTAATCATAATTATTTTAATGGTAATATATAAGTTTTATTGCCTCATATTTATAAATAATCATATTGTAAAAAAAATTATCATAATAAATATTGTCACATATATATGTATGTATATATATATATATGTATATATATATATGTATATATGTATATATATATATATATGTATATGTATATGTATATGTATATGTATATGTATATGTATATGTATATGTATATGTATATGTATATGTATATATATATATATATAGGTGATATATACATTTTACCATATCATATTTATAAATAATCATATAAATAAAATTCTAAAAATAATTAAATTATAGGTAATATATATAGAGTTTACCACTTCATATGTATAAATAATAATAACAATAAAATTGTAAAAATAATTAATTTATAAGTAATATATATGAATTTTACCACATCATATATATAAATAATCATATCATAAAATAAATATATTATATACAGATAATAATAATTAATTTATTTATCATAAAAAATATCACCACATAATAAAAAATAAATGACATAAATAATCGTTATATATAATATGCATATAATAATTAAATAATTTATCATAAACATATCACTACATAATAATAAATAAATGAAATATAAATAATCATAATATAATAAATATATAATATATAGATAATAATTAATTAATTATTTTATCATAAAAAATATTACTACATAATAATAAATAAATGACATATAAATAACCCCACATATGTATGTATGTATGTATCTGTATACATATGTATCTGTATATACATACATACATACATGTGTGTGTGTGTGTACACACACACACACACACACACACACACACATATATATATATGTATGTATGTGTATATATATATATATATATATGTATGTATGTATGTATGTGTATATATATGTATGTATGTATGTATGTGTATATATATATGTATGTATGTGTGTATATATATGTATATGTATATATATGTATGCATATATATGTATATATATGTATATATGTGTATATATGTGTGTATATATATATATATATATATATATATATATATATATATATATATATATATATATATATGCATTAGATTTCACTGGAATATATTTATAAACAATCATAATAATGAAATTTTAAAAATAAATTATCATAAAAATATCACCATATGATAATTAATAAATAAATAATATATAGATAATCATAACATAAAAATATTACCACATCATAATTAATAAATAGATAATATATAGATCATCATAATTATATTACAAATTGACTAAATGGCTCTATAATGAATGATTTCGTAGGCTCCTTCCCACCTAGGGCTGCTTCAAATTTTCTTCCCTATTCTATTGTTGCTGGCTCAGAACCATCACCTCCAATCTTGTTGATCAGCTCTGCTCCTAACACATGGAAAATATATTAAAATTATATTCTCCTCACTATGAAAGGGATGAATCATTGACTGGCTTCCCCCATATAGTCTAGGTCAAGCTGATCCCATTAATAGGATGTCATCCCCACCACCCTATGTTCTTGAGGCATACACTACAACTTTTCTTCAGTGGACAAAAAAATATCCATTCTTCCAAGTGGTTCATTATCATGCTTAGATCGATTCAATGGAACACATTTGGGGAAGGGTTTTCTATATGAGATTCCTCCTACACTGAATGAGATGACAAACACAAAACTTTTCCAACTATGTATAGGGGTTTCTGCTTCATAGGGTTGGAAGACACAAAATTTTTGAGACCTAAGTCAAAGTATTTTGTTGAAGAGGCCTCCAAAATGATACCCAGATCTACACCCAATTATCTTAATCCTACTCCCTCTGTTATAGTGGTGGTCTTTGATGAGGAGGAGACTTAGAAAATATGATATGACAAAGACTTATTTTCATCCCATGGCATCATCTGTAGATTCAAAAATCTCTGACCAAAACTCCAAGACCTCCATGCCTAGATCTTAAAAAACTATCAACCCCTCTTTCAAGGTAGACTTGAGATTTATCCCAATGCTAAGAGGTTTTTTATTACTGTTTTTTTATTGCAATAAGGATAAGGAATTCATCCAAAATCAATTATGAAGTTTGAATCCACACCCTTTAATCATGAAACCACAGTCCCCCTTCTTTAACACCATTACAAGAATCTCTAAATGAAAGACCTATATGGATTCACCTATCATATCTCTCTTTATAATTATATTATGAACCCTACTTTAAATCCATAGGCAACTCCCTAATAAAATTTATGCAAACACACTCAGGCACTACTATCTTATCTCACACCACCTTTCCTATAATACTAGTCAATACAAACACCTCAAAGGATCTACCTAAAAAAAATTCTTGCAAGCAAGAAACCATTCTTGGTCCTAACTCTTTGATTATGAAGGTTTACTATTCAAATGCTGTAGTTATTTCAATACAGGGCATTTGACTAAAGATTACAAAAATCATAAAAAAATGAAATCTTCCTGATGGTGAGACATCTATCTTACCTAGATCACTATTAATGCCTTTGAATATAAGAATGATGAGTCAGATTCATATTCAAGTGAGCTTGACCCTCCTAATGACACAGAAGGGGAGCCCAAGGCAGTTGCATCAATTATGGATTTGAGGGGGCCAATGTTGGTATTGGAAACCCCTATTCCAACTATTGTTGAGGGCATTAATATTCTTACTAAAAATACATGGGTAGAGCCATTGGTGATGGCATCAGTGGTAAAATAATCTCAACCCTTATAATATTTTGAATTCTAATACCATTATCCACAAATTTTATAGAAGACAAGGGGAAGTAGAATAAAATGCAGAAGAAGAAAAATTGTAGAAGACATAAGTCCAACATGACCCTCTAATCATAGGGTGCCAAGTTCAGAAAAGATAAGGTGTGATCTAGTGTTTGAATGAAAATCATGATTGTGTTTTGTGGTAGTTTTATGGAAGCAAAAAAGTGGTGGAAGGTTCTCTATTTCTTGTTTGGTCTTTGCTGGTGGTAGAATCTTTTTTCCTATTATGAAAAGGTTAAGTGGAAGATGGTGGTAGGACATGTAAGGTGCTTTCCTGGATATGTTGATCTACCTATATGATGTTTGGAGCCACATGGCCCTCATAGAAGGGCTATTTCTTTTTCTTTTATTGTGCAAAAGTTTCATGGAATCTGATGATTTGCAGAATCTTCTTTGCTTGTTAGCGGTTTGTAGTTGTGGCTAGTTTATTAGTCTTTGTACTCTGTCAGTTCTTGTTTTTTAAATCTTTCATGTATATCTTTCGAGATCTTTTGTATTGGGCATGAGACCTTTAACCCGTATTTTAACCTCATCTAATTAAAAATAACTAAATTATAAACAATATAAAGATTTTACAACAATATATTTATAAATAATCCTAACAATGAAACTTTTAAAAATAAATTATCATAAAAAATATCACTACGTAATAATAATTAAATAATATACATATAATCATAACTAATTTGTAGATAATACATTGATTTTAAAACATTATATTTATAAATAATCATAACAATGAAATTGTAGAAATAAATTATCATAAAAAATATTTAGCATCATGATAAATAAATAAAAAATATACAGATAATCATAATTAATTTATAGATAATATAGAGATCTTTCCACGTACATCATAATAAATAAATACTATGTTTCTACATTTTGTATTAAAAAATTATATTAAATTACTTTGTGCAGTAACAAGTGCTACTATCATACATATCTTATATAAATTTATGTAAAACACACTGATAGATATCATTTACGAGACATCTATATCGTATTGAATTGTGAATGTTTCAAAAATGATAACTTAGATAATATATAGATTTTACCACATACATCATAATAAATAAATATCGTGTTTCTCCATTTCTCATTTAGAACTTGTATTAAATTACTTTACATGGTAACAAGTGTTACTAATATACATATCTTAAATAAATCTATATAAAACATACCAATAGATATCATTTTTGATATGCCTATATCATATTGAATTATAAATGTCTCAAATATGATATCTATCAATATATTTTAAATAAATTTATTTAAAATATATATACTAATATAATTATATTTAAATTTAAATATAATATATATGTATTTTTTTTTAATATTATATATAATTTCATTTTTCCAAATATCCATTTTTGTTTATTGAATCACAAAATCACCATGACAAAAACAGTGGTTATAACGCACAACTTAAGTCTTAATTATGGTTTGAAACGCAATACACTTCGCTCCTACGCAATGAGAGACTAACTTATTACGCTGAGGGAATTATTGTGCGAGCATTGAAGGGGCTTTGGAAAGCCATGAGAGACTAACTATGGATAAAATGCGATGTAACTACTTAGGCTGGTTTGAAATGCAATGCTCTTCACTTCCCATTTGTAGGGAGGAACACCGATGATTTTCCATGTTTAATAGCTATTAGGGTATTAATTAATATTGTATAACTAAACACACACCAAATCTTATACATTTTAGTAAATCCTACGGACATGACAGAACTATGCTTCAAAGATTACAATCCCCGATCTGCTATGATGCTTAGACGCGGGGACTACTATCCTTTGTCAATACACTCGCCGGAGTGACCCCCATATGAGGCGATCGATTCCATGCTATTTATGTTTCATAGCTTTCATTTTTCGTCCCTAAGAACACACGGACATGACAGATTACGATCCCCGATCTTGCATGATGCTTAGACACGGGGACTACTATCACTTTCCCTATGTCGTATTTGACGGTGAAATATGAATATGTTTTTTAGTCTTTTTATCCTTTATCAATTCACTCGCCGAAGTGACACCCATATGTGGCAATCGATTCCATGCTATTTGGAACGAATCCGGACCGTTCCGTAGCTTTCATTTTTCGTCGTTTCTAGTGTCATCTGAGACGTTTTAACCATGGCCGGACAAAGATGTCAATCGTTGATCTATTTATGTTCTGTATCCTACCTATTTTGATTGAGACGACGAATTATACTAACACCATTGAGCAATAATAATTATATTTGTTTGAATCGGACGCACAAATCGGATGGTTATCAATTCTTTTTAAAGGAACCTCATACATCATCTTTATTTCCTAAAACGGCAATGGGGACCAAAAATCGTACCCTTTCACGATGGCGATATGATCAAAACCATGTGGGATGTAAACATTACCGATATAATAATAATAATTTGGGATTAGGGGTAAATGGGAGAGGTACATTTAGGCATATAGTCTATGTCAATTTATATAAATTATTTTTATCCTTCTATATTTAATGTATTGTTATATTGTTCAATAATTTTAATTTATTATCATATTTAATTTTTTTAATTATAATTCATTCATTTATATTATATTTTGGTGAACTTATATTGTTCACACTTTTTAAAGTTGGATCAAATAATAAATCTTAAATTTCATATAATTATAAGATTAATTTAACTGTATACATATAAATATAAATTTTGAGCTCTCCTTGTGCAGTTTTCCTTATGGTTAATCTATTAGATATAAAACTCTAAGCCAATTTAATCTATGAAAATTATTAAAATCATATTTTAATTAAATGGAGTGTTTTTTCATGTTTGATTTATGATGTAAAAGTTGAGTACATATGATTTTCGAAAATATATTAATTGTTAGAGTTAGTAAACAAAGCCACCATTTTATTCAAAACATAATTTCTTTTTCTTATCAGATCAGTTAAAACCAGGATTAAAAGGCCCGATGACCTTGTACAGAGGAGAGAACCAAAAAATACAACAATAAAGCTAAAAATGAATGCCTTTTTCATCAGCAGTTGAACGCGCAACCAAGAGTCCCCTCATAATGGACTTCCACTAAAAATAGAAAATGTATAGAAAAAAAACCCTGAGAAACTTCTACGAAGTTTTTTCCAAACAAAGGTGAACCAAAACTCTCCCGAGAGAGCCATGTGACCAAAAAAAAAGCATGTGTAACAACCCAAACATGTCCTACTGCCCTCAACTCCTGAGTGAAACACATATTTTCTTTTTTGTGCCCCCCCTAAATGAAGGAACATACTAGACTCCTATCTTCTACTGCTTTTCTTCTTTTGCACTTTAGTCCACCCCCCTCATCTTTTGTAGAATCTGAGTCTAGGGGTAATAAAATTTCAAAAAAATTAAGGGCTAAGATTTATCAACCACTGAATCCTCAACCAATGGTTTTGCCCTTGAAGTTTCAAAGGAGGTAATAAGATTCTTAGAAATAGGGGTTTTTGCAATCAAAACATACCCCTTTATTTCTAAGAAAGGAGGTCCTACCTTATGCTCCTCTTTTGAGACTTGGAGATCTACTTGGTCTACACTAAAGAGCTCAAGCTCAACTGGAGACAATTCTGAATCATCATTCTCAGATTTGAGGCCTTCCACAATGAGATGGGTGTTGCAGAATTCTAACCACCAAGAAGATTCCTTCTTTTTTTGTGAATCTTGAATTCTTTAGTCAAGTGATCTATATTAAAGAAGCTGTGGAAATAGAATAAAAAACCTTCATAATCAAAATATTGGGACAAAAAATGATCACCCATTTACAATATAATTTTTTCTGGTAAACCCTTGGAAGTATCAACATTGACCAATATTCTGGAAAAGGTGGTATGTTAAAAAATATTAGTGTTGGTGGGTTTACAAGAATTTTCCCAGTGAGTTAACTATGGCTTTGAAGCTAAGTTCAGACCAGAAATGGAGAGGGAGGTAAGGAAGGCAAATCAAAATAGGTTTTTTCATGTAAGGGTTCAATAAGGGGATGAAGAAGGGAGGACCATGGTTTCATGATCAAAGGATGGAGATTCAAGCTCCAAAATTGACTAAGAATAAAATCCTTGTCCTTGCAACTATAAAAATCTACAATAAAAAAACCTTTAGCACTGGGGTAAATTTTGATATTACCTTGAAGGAGAGGTCACCATTTTTCCAAGATCCATGCATGGAGGACTTGAAGTTTAGTCTAGAGATTTACAAATCTATATATGATGTTGTGGGTTTCAAAGAAAAGTTCATCAAAAAACACTTCCTTGGTTGCCTCTTCATCAAACACCACCACAATTACAGATAGAGTAGGGTTGAGAGGCTTGGGCATAGGTCTATAAAATGATTTGGAAGATGTTTGAGTAAAATATTTGGGTTTAGATATAGTTGAATATGACAACCCCTTCACCCTTGAGATACCATTTGACCAAAAGGACTGAGCACTAGGAGGGGAAGAGTTAGCCCTATCAATCGAAGACCTACAATAAATGGTGAGGGAATACAAGAAAGCTAGGGTGCCATTTAGATCTTGCTATGGAATGTGAAGGGGAAGACAAATTAGAGCTTTCCCCTTCAATAGCATGGATATTAGGAGTTATAGGAAAGAGCATATTATGCTACATTTGAAAGAGAGGCTCATCATATGTTGAACTGGCTAGGTGGAGTGCTTGTAGCTTCGAGCCATGAGTTTGTTGGTTCAGTTTTGAAATCTACTCAAGCAAGAAGGCATCAGATCTTATCAGGGAAGACATCAAATCTTATCAAAGAAAAAAATGTAATAAAGAGGAACTTTACCTAATTTATATATCTTTGTTATAATTGAAAATGAAATATAATATAATGGTGTGAATAATGTTTCAAATTAAAAAATCTTTTGAAAATGATGTTAATGTGAATGATGTATCATGTGATGGTGATATATGTGGTTATGAGGAATCTGTAATTGTCAACTCAAATAGTAAAAATAGTCAACCACATTCTAAGGTGCTTTAAAAGAACTCATTAATACCTAGTTTAATAATTATTGGTTGGTAAGTAGAAATCAATGATGAGATTGGAAAAAACAAATTTAACAAATATATTTCTTTTATAACCAAGTAAATTGAAATAGAAAAGTGTAAGAAATATATCTATGTGCCAAGTAGAATACCCATATGCATATTTCAATATTACATATATAGAAGGAATAATAACTCATATAAGGGTACCCATCTATTAAATAAAACATTGATCATCTCTTAAGCAAAAATCATATTTTTTTGGAGGAAGATAATATGCCTCTTAGTAGGATACCCATATGTTATAGCAAATGACATGTGGCATAAATAAATACAACTCATAATAGGGTTCCCAAATGCTATATAATAATTTTTCTCATAGCCTAAGAAGGGTACTCGTCTTCTTAGAAAAATATTTTAGTATTAAAGTATTTGTAATATGTATATTAGTTTTTAAAGAATATGGGAGGAGAGTCAGTGATGGTGCCATAACCAAATTCCTTCTTAAAACTTGTATGAGAATATAATGTATCACTTTGGTCTATTGGTTAATCAAAATAATCATTATAGTACAAATAGTGTGAATATCCATACATGTTATTATAATAGCAACTAGTAACACATGCCAATCAAACAGTGAAAATAATAGAGTAGACCTACATGAATCATCTTGATAAAACTTACAAAATCACATGGTTACTCCATACTATGTTTTAAAACATGCTATGATAACTCATGTTTATCAATTACCATGATAAAAATCTATAGAAGTATTTAAAATATAACCATAAAAGTTAATCATATCACAATCATGTAATATCATATCCATTAAACAATATATCTAACTCATTAATAACTAATATTATATCTTAGTCCTCTTTTAGTTTGAGAGAGAGGGACAGTGAGAGAAAATAGTATCTATATTGTTTTTAACCAATGAAAGTATTATCCATGTATTTAATTTATAATTACAGAAGATGATTGTTACAAGATAATAAATAATATAATTCTATTAAGAGCAATAGGAATACCTATCAATGTTATGTAATCACAAAAAAATTGCTAAGAATCATCACAATGAATCACAAAGAGGTTCATTAACATAATAACTCATCATGAATATTAAGATAAGAGTCTAATTCATCATGACTAGCTAGACAACAGTAGATAGATGACAAATTGACATAACCATAAACATTATAGCTAATATAATTCTATCAACATGGAGGAAATCTCATCCATAAATTCCCCTTGGAACAAAAAAAAGGTGAAATAACCTTTAGGATATTTAGTCCAAGCACAAGTATCACCAAATCTAAACATAATGAATCTTCAGGAACCTTGATAGAAGTTATGTGATTATCCACTGTAAGCCCTCCATATCATTATTATTACTAGAAACACTTATCCCATCAAATTATTTAACCCCATAAACCACCCTAACCTGCACAAAATAAATGAAGAAAACATATCCACACATGACTTAGGTGCCTAAAGATTTACTATAGGAGTATCACATCTAAAATTAACAAGGGATATCATTATAGTAACTAAGATTTTATAATCAAAAGTGTCCTTTAACCAAGAATATTCTAATTTATGTTTAGATGAAGAGCAAGAGTAAGTCAGGTGACCAAGCATGAAGCGCCTATGGCATATAAAAAATAGGCCATCATAATCTAGGAATTGAATCCATAAATGGTCTTTAACCATTTTCTTAATGGAAGATAAGAGATATAATGAAAAATCCAAACCAACTAAAATTTAGGTGAAGGTGGCATGAGAGAAACTAGAACTAGAAGCATTGATTGTAAACATTTTGAACTTAAAACCACCAATAGCAGAATAATAGGAATAAACTTAGAATTGAAGCATTAGATAAGGTAACCATACATAAAAAGGGTTGATATAAATACTTTTGAGTAAAGGGTTGAAAGAAGGGATTGAAGTTTTAAGAAAGAGGTGTTGCTAATCCAAACACCAAGTTTTAGTAAGAGACACCATTTTTTTATCTGCCAAGCAATAAAAAATCACAATAAACAAACCCTTAGTGTAGGGGTATATCTCCAAGGTATCTTCCAAAAGTGGTTGTCATGAAATTTAGGTCTACTAATATAGTGAAGGAAATCATAACCAAATACCATCAAATCTATAGATGATTCCCTAAGAGGTAAGCCAAGAATCATTTATAAGCACTTATTCTAGAGTGTTATCATCAAAAGAATTCATTGATGTGTTCTTAACTTCTACCAAAAATTTTACCCCAAAAGGATTAACCCAATAAACTTACTTTCATTGATAGACTATGTTCAAAAAATATTTGGGATCACTTGACGACATAATGAATCAATCAAAGGAACCCAACATACTATCATTGTTTAAATATCCTAAGTTGTGCTCTTGAAACCATAAGGAGGCATGAACATGGCATCCTAGAATAGGTGATGGTGATATAACCAACCCCTTAAATTCATTTATTAATTATGGGAAATAATATTTGAGGTGCTAATAATTTAGAGGGACAGAGCGTTGAGGGAATCTAGGAAAATTATTTGTGTATGAAGAGATTCACATGTTTTGTCATTTTAGAAGTGCCATACATATACATTATTGATTAATATAATTTTCATAAATTTATTATGATTATTTCAACATACCATATGCTAAAAATATTACTATGATAATTTTTTTATTTTATTATATAGTAATTCTTATAGCATGGAATCCCACTGAGTAGGCTCCCATACTCTATTTCACAATTGGTTAACACCCAATATTGCCTCTTAGCCCTTCCTAATAGGGTTTCATAGATCCTAAGCTACTACTCTATGAATTCAAAAGTGATCCAAAATAACTTATTATTCCATTTCATGAAGCATGCTTGGATTATGCTTACAATATCAAATTATTAACCAAGCTCTTTCTAAGAAGCCTCAAAGAACATGTTTTATGATGGTTCTATGATCTCAAAGTAATTTAAAGCATTTAACCATTTTGAAAATAAATTTATAGGATGCTTTTCTATCAAAATCAATGAAAAAGTATCATATGCATAAATTATTAAACTCAATCAAGGGTAAAATGGACCAATAAATGAATATGTTCTTTGGTATAAAACTATACTAGCTAGGATGACCAATTCTATGGGATATATAAAATTACAAGACATTTTCAAACAAATTTTGATAACATCACTCCATAAATCTATTATGTTTACCAAGTTAAAACCACTAGATGAATACCATGATATAGTAAACGAGAGATATGTCAAGCGCATGGATCTAAACAGATAAAATATGTACTTAATGTTGCATAGATACTTATAATATAATGTTTGAAATAAAACCAAATTATAAGGAAAATCTACTGAAAGAAAGAATTAAGTAAAAGTAACATTTAATGTAATATCACATTCAATAAATAATTTTCAATTGACAAATCAATCAAATATGTAATTTTTAAGGTTACCCCAAACTCATGATGTCCTTTTATGAAAATTACATGGTTTCAATCTCATCATATCTCTCCCTCCAAAATTGGATGTTTATATGACCAAACCTCAACATAAGGGGTTTGATAGTGACTGATGTTATGATTACCACATATGTATTGGGAATTATACAAACAAATGAATCAGGCTAAGGCATAGTATACAATATCTTATCGATGGTAATGATATTGATATAAGCACATCTAAAGAGGAAGCTAGACAATAACAAAATGATAGTGTAAAAATACAAATCTTTAGTAATAATTATCTAGACCATGTTATGACATAAAATATAAATAAGTCATAGGAACATTATGTTTACAATGCACATCCTCCTCCTAATACATATGGGAATCTAATACATATAATAGCGTATACATTTAAATTCACATCTACACAACATCCTATGACCAAATTTTATGGTAATAAAATTAATGATGATGATTCATATATACATGCACTTTTTATTCAAGCTTACATCAACAAACAACCTATATATAGTGTCATGATTTACAATGGATCAAGTGAAAATGCATGTATAATGAAACCAATTTGCTATCTTTGATACATAAATTAATATTTATAATTTAAACCAATAATACTCAAATCATTTAATGGATATATACAAAATACTCTTTATCATATAGTTCTACCTTTCGAAATTGGTTTAGAAATAATACCTTCTCCATTTATATTATTAAAAACATGAGAGTCTTTAATATTTTTTTAGGATGCCCTTTGATAAAAAAATGTTTGTATAGTACCATCCACACTACATTGACACTTCAAATAAATATATCATAAATAAGTGGTCAAATTTCAAGGATTTCAACATGAGTACACTCTAAAAATAGTTGAAGCTCTTCCTCTTCCCCCAAAACCACTAGAGCTTATTATGACACCTATTTAAGATTGTAGTAAATGGATAATTATGGTGCATAGATTCAAGTAGATAGTAAACAATCAGTTGTTTCACCTATATGGAGTATTTATTTACAATTAGTGAATAGGAAATAGATACACCCTCATAAATGACAAACTTCATATCAAAAATTTAATCAAGATGCAAATAAATCTAAATGTTATACAATGTGCCCTATGTTAGTGCCCTAATAGTTCAATGTGTTCCATAGTAAACATAAGTGATTAGATATTATAATTGTACTAAAAAAGCCTACCAAGTCATAAACCTTCCTAAGTTATACACCCTTTAAAATATTTCGAGTAGTGATCAAGATAATTACATTACAACCCCTAATGCCTTTTTGGATTCAAATTTATATATGTGTAGCACTTTTTACCCATTGAAGTTCATCTTCAGCATCTATGATCCAAGCATGCACCATCTCCTCTAATTGATGGGATAATATAATAATTCAATATCAAAATTATTAAAAACATATAGAAACATTCAAATATGAAAAAAAATCTAAATATTTTGAAAAATAAAAATCAAGACCTAAACATGATAATATTTTCTACTTTACTTTATTACATATATGAGTATATATCATATTATGTTACAAATACACATAGATTTCATGAGTTATATGAGTGTGATATGGACATAGCTAATATGCACATATTCCCACATTTTGGATTACCTTATACTTAATGGATATGCTTATGTTGGGGGCATCTAATTATATAGGTTAGAATATAATAGTTTATATATATTTGTGAACACAATTTTAATGTTAATTTACATATCTTACAAATGATAATCCTACTATACATATAATATATTGTGCTACATAGTTATGCTCCTTTTTATAATATGACATTGATATATGTGGTCAGAATAAACTAGTTTTCACTTGTTATATTTTCCTTTGATTTT